>WOVY01009711.1:0-202275 GCA_013436015.1 Rhipicephalus annulatus
TGCGAACTTACTTGGGTCGATGGCTAAATTGGTTAACGTGGTTGTAGGAGGGGGTGTTAAATGAGTGAACACGTACACACGTATGCGAAAGGGCGGCGCTGGTCGAAGGGACGTCGATCATTGTGTTTGTGGATTTGTTGGAATTCATTTCACCGTGACCTTGGACGTCGACGCGCCGTACAAACCAACCGACGAGTGGCAACTGAGCGAGCGAGCGCCGACCTTGAGTATATATACAGCGCGACGGCGCATGCACTGTCAGCTGTTGAATGTTCTCGAAGCGCGACGGCGCGTGCGCGTCCACTGGAGAATCAGGAGAATTGTAGAATGTTCTCGAAGGGTAGAAGCGCGCGCGGCACAGATGGTGGGTGACGGTGCATGCGCGCGTCAGCTGTCGAATGTTCGAGAAGGGGGAGAAGCGCAACGGCGCATGCGCGCGCGTCAGCTGCCGATGTTCTCGAAGCGCGACGGCGCATGCGCGCGCGTCAGCTGCCGATGTTCTCGAAGCGTGACGGCGCATGCGCGCTACATTATACAGCTAGCGAATGTTCGTGAAGAGGAGAAGCGCACGCGGTGTGTAGAGGAGGAAGGGTGCACAGATGGTGGAGGAGTGAAGCGCGCGCGGTGTGTAGAGAGAAAGGAAAGCACAGATGGTGGAAGAAGGAGGAGGAAGCTTGCGGACGGCGCCGCACTACAAGCCTCGAGTATTAGATGCTCCACATCTAAAAAAAGAGAATACATTATTCTTGTAACGCCGGGTTCTAACGTGCGCAACGCCGTTATCGACGCCACGTAATGCATTCGAATTTCCTCCCGGTTCCCTTCGGCGGAGGGGGGCGGGGGGGGAATTTTAGGGGCGAAGCTCCTTAAAAGGGCCGCCCACTGACACTTTTCACGACTTATAGTTTTACATGTTTTTTCTAGCTGGTTGCGTACACATGACGGCTTAAGAAATACGTGCCGCAAGAACCTCAGCGATCGGGGCACGCTGCGCAAAGTTATTCAGCGTAGAGATATCAAAATACAATGAAATGGACGCTTTCTCTCAACTCGATTTTCACGGCCTCACCTAGCCGTGCTTTTCTCGCCCTCTGACGTCGAAAGGCTGCCCAATGAAATTAACTGAAAGCCCTACCGTGCAGGAGGCTCGCATAACATATTGCCTGTTACGTCCCGTATTAGGAAAGCCGTTGGGATGGTAACAAATAATGTGATACTTGAAGAAGGAACGACACGTGCGAAAGGAGCCAGCTCGCGAACGCTTTTATATTGTTTTGTATATACCTTTCTAAAACCAAGGAGGTTACACCCAGCGAGTATAACGTAGCAACCCTTTCTTGTCAGATCTTGCTCAATGTACATGCCAATAGCTGCTAATGGGGATCACAGCGTGCGCGTTACCTAAAGGCCGAATGCTTCTGTCTCTCATTCCCCCTTAGCAGCCATTAACGTGCGCATTGAGCACTATCTTTTATTGTTCAACAACGCACAGAAAAGAAATCTCTCACCGGAACCACCTTGGAGGTCAAAAATCGTAAGGACCGCTATTTCGGGTATGTGTCACTAGTGGTTCCGTTCTACGAGGGACGCATAAGCCACGCCATGAGGAGCTTCGCCCCTATAATCATAGCGAGCGTTGGGCCGCATTGGCATGAATACAGTGAAATAGTATATACCATGAACTCGAGGTGGTTAAAGGTGGGAAGTAAATCCGAAGCGCAAGCCCTAAGAAAGTGCGCATGTGCCACCTCCCGTTCAGTCCTTGAAATGTCCGCTGGATGGCAGTGCTTCTATATGGATAATATATGATGAAAAGATGCGGGATGGTGGTATATGGAGTGCTGATAGATGGACGAACGGACACACAGACAGATGCATGGATGGACGCATGAACGGACGCAGTCGCGGATGCATGGACGAGCGCAGGGACGGACGCACGAACAGACGCACGCACGGAGGGGTGGATGGACGCATGGACGGTTACACATGCGTACGCAGGAACGGACGGAAGCAAGAACGAATGGACGGACGAATGCTTCGCCCCACTCCCCATCATTCACTCCGGGGGTATGCTGCCATTTTTTGTTCTTTTTGCAATGACGTATACACATCAACGCTCTTACATTTACTTCATTTTAGTTTCTTCAAACAACGCGCCCGGAGCGTCGCTGGTGCATTTCGTCCAGCACATGGCGTTCGGCTCAATCTTTGACCAGCTTTGCAGTTTTCAAGCTGGAAAAGTCGGAGAGCTTTATTCTGTGTCGCTTGTAGTAAAAAATCGTGCTAATGAAAAAAGAAATTCAATAATCATCCCTATTTTGATGCAATGCCGCAATCACATTTATTGCCACAATTATCCAATCATATGGCGGCAACCTTCCGGTGTCATTTCCGCTCACAGTAGTTCTGGTGAGTGCCACTACGAGTAATGCAGTCGACACCGATGTTTTCAAGCGTTAGAGGGCTTCTTTAAGGAGTGGGTCGTGCATCCCCGATTTATGTAGTGGTAGTAGGTAGCCACCAGTGGCACATACCCGCTGTAGAGCGGCTATAAGCCACAGGGGACGCGAGATGCAGGATGGCGGTACTTGGAGTGTTCACTAGATGGACGCACGGACGGACGGACAGACAGACTAGCAGACTGCAAACTCGCTGGGCGTAACCTCTTTGGTATTAGCAAGCTTTAGTGAGGGTTGGGCCGTAGTTCCATGAATATAGTGAACTAGTATATAGCCATGAACTAGAAGTGGTGAAAGGTGGGAAGTAGACACGAAGCGCAGGCCGTAAAAAAGTGCGCGAGAGTCATCTCTTTTTTAGTCCTTGCATTGTCCGCTGGATGGCGGTACTTCTTTTTGCTGAATATGTGATGAAAAGATACGAGATGGTGATACTACTTGGAGTGTTCAGTAGATGGACGGACGGACAGACAGATGAACAGACAGACGGACGACAGACAGACGACAGACAGACAGACAGACAGACAGACAGACAGACAGACAGACAGACAGATGAACTGATGGACGCACGGATGGATGGATAGACGCACGGAAGGTCATACAGATGGATGCATGGACGGATGGAAGCAAGAACGAACGGACAGACGGATGCTTCGCCCCACTCACCATCATGCAGTCCGTGGATACTCTGTCAATGTTCTTTATTGTTCAGCAACACACAGGAAAAATCTACCACCGGCACTATCTTGGAGGTCAAGATCCAGTATCCATAGCAGACGCTGCCTGCGTCGGCTTGGCGAGGCGAGAAAGGCTAAGCATAGGAGAGGAGGGAAAGGGGGAGGGGACGTATATGCGCAGTAAGGGTGGTCACGCTGCACACCGGGTTGAGATCGACCATAAGAAGCTTCGCGTCTAAATGTGTTAAACGATTCAGATTACGTGGTACTCTACTGTGGAAGACCAGAAAGCGGTCCCTCTTCTATTATATTGCCACCTGCTTCTAGTAGTGGGTCGTATGCCAAGGTGAAGGCACACACCTGAGGCGATGAAGATGTTGCTGGAAGGTTTCAGAAAAAACGACAACATCATCAAGGTATACGAGACAAGTTTGCCACTTCAGACCAGTAAGCACAGTATCCATCATTCGCTGGAAGGTTGCGGGCGCTGAGCACAAACCAAAAGGAAGGACTCGAAATTCATACAGGCCATCAGGGGTAACAAAGGCCGTTTCCTCGCGATCTCGCTCGTCAACCTCGATCTGCCAGTACCCCGCTTTTTAAATCCAAAGAGGAAAAATAGTGGGCGCGGCGTAATCTGTCTAACGAGTCGTCGATGCGTGGCAGCGGGTACACGTCCTTTTTAGTCACGCTGTTCAGCTTCCGGTAATCGACGCAAAAACGTAGCGTTCCGTCTTTCTTCTTGACTAGGACGACCGGAGAGGACCACGCACTGTTGGAAGGCTCGATGATGCCGTCGTCAAGCATTTCTCGAACTTGCGTACGAATGGCTTCTCGTTCCTTCGCTGACACACGGTAAGGCTGTTGGTGTACTGGGCGAGCGTCGTCGTAAGTGATGATTCTGTGCCTAGTGATCGAAGTCTGGCGCACCTTAGAGGAAGCAGCGAAGCATGACTTGAATTCAAGCAAGAGTTTTCGCAGTGCTGTCTGGTTCTCTGGTGTGAGGTTAGAATTAATGTCGATATTGTTTAGAGACGTATCGGCGGCCTCCACTGCGTCCGACGAGAAGCAGATGGGAACGGTACTTAATTCATCTGCAAACGCTAACGAAGTGCCACGAAAAAGGTGTCGGTGTTCGTTGCTGAAATTTGTAACGAGCAGTTGAGATCGGCCATCACGTAGCTGTATGATACTCCTAGCCACACAAACACCTTGAGACAGCAAGTTTTCAAAATTACTTTCTGCAATCGCTTCACCATTTCGCAATCCACAGCATGTGACGTCGACAATAACACTGGCTCTTGGAGGAAGCGTTATACTTTCAGCAGAAACACGAAGAATGTCGGCACGATGTTGGTCGTCCTGCTTGTCGATTGCTCGGTCGGCTGAGAAGGTGATGCGATTCTCTTGAAGGTCAATGACAGCTCCATACTCCTGCAGGAAGTCAACACCAAGAATAACGTCGCGTGAACATTCACGGAGCACAAGGAAACTTGCTACAAAAGTATAACCGCAGACCCGAACTCTGCTCGTGCAGGTTCCAAGCGGAGAGACGGTGTGGCCACCAGCCGTTCGAATCACAGAGCCATGCCAGGGCGTGATTACCTTCTTTAGTAGTCTGGTCATTTTCCCGCTTAGTATAGAATAGTCAGCCCCGGTATCAACTAAAGCACCTACTGCATAGCCGTCTATCAGCACCGGTATATCCAGAGAAAGCCGCACATATCGCTCAGTCGAATCCACACCCTTTACTGTTAGCGTCGATCGGAGGTCTTCAGCACGTCGACTGCCAGCGACCTCGCCTCCAAGGGTCGCTTGCGTTAGTTTTCCCGGCGGGGACTGGGGGACCGTGCGCCAGCATGGCGCTGTGGCGAAGATGAAAAGCGCCTCGGCGACGGTGAGCGCGGCTGCCGTCCAGAAGGCGGTGGCATGCGCTGTTGAGCCAGGTAGTCCTCAATGTCCCGGGGTCGCTGGCCATACCGAGGAGGCGCTGAATATACTGAAAAGCCGCGCAGCCCGAGGCGCCGGTATGGACACTGGCGGTACAAATGGTCCGCTTCACCGCAGTGGAAGCACAAAGGCCGGCGATCAGGAGTGCGCCAAACATCAGATTTCCGAGGCGAAGCACGTCTGTCGTCAAGGTAGTGCGATGGTTGTTCCGCAAGATGCACAGGGTTGGCGTAAACGAGGGGTGGGGGCGCGCGTGTGTTCTCGTAGTACCGTAGAGGCTGCGCCGACTGAAGTGAAACTGTAGGAGGTGCCTGAACAAACAGCGGGGAAGAGGAAGCTGGGCGCTTCAAGGCTTCCGCATAAGTCGCACGGTGGTAGTCAGCCGGGGCCGGTGCGGCGTTATCCAGACTCACAGGGTCACGCAGGGCATGATGCAGCTCGTCCTTGACGATACTTGCAATAGAACTCACCGTAGGTAGTGGTGGTGTGGCAGCCTTTTGCAGCTCCTCGCGTACTATAGAGCGGATGAGGTCGCGCAGACACTCGGTGTTGTTCCCAAAAGTCGTGGGAACTTGAGCAGTGGACGTGCTCACTTGCCGGTCATACAGGGTGGATCGATGCTGAAGCATCTTTTCCATCGTGACGGCTTCAGACAAAAACTGGGCGACCGTGCTCGGAGGGCTCCGTACAAGGCCAGCGAAAAGCTGCTCCTTAACTCCTCGCATCAGGTGACGCAACTTCTGCGGTTTGAGTGTAAGGTAATGTCCTGTATAAAAAAAACGCCCGTTCTACGAGCCGCGCTTACCTCCTCGTCGTTCCGAAGGACATGCGGGACGAAGTCCTCTCCGCATGCCATGATGAACCCACATCTGGTCATCTAGGTTACTCGCGAACGCTCGCCAGAGTAAGTGAGGCGTACTACTGGCCCGGACTTTCAGCAAGCGTGAAGCAGTACGTTAAAAGCTGTCGTGAATGCCAGCGTCGAAAGTCGCCACCAAGCAAGCCGGCTGGATTACTTCAGCCAATTGATCCACCCCACAAGCCATTTGACCAAGTCGGCATGGACATTCTCGGCCCATTTCCTTTATCGTCCGACGGCAACAAATGGGTCATTGTTGCAACTGACTATTTGACCCGCTATGCTGAGACACAGGCGATACCACGAGCCACGGCTTCTAAGGTAGCACAGTTCTTCATGTGCCACATTGTTCTGCGCCACGGTGCTCCATCTACAGTGATAACCGACAGAGGAACAGCGTTCACTGCACAACTTATTGATGAAGTTTTTCGGCTAAGTAACACTAGGCATCGAACGACGACTGCTTACCATCCGCAGAGCAACGGCTTAACCGAGCGACTAAATAAGACAGTCACAAACATGATCTCCATGTACATCGACGTCCAACACAAAACATGGGATCGCATTTTGCCTTATGTGACGTTCGCTTATAACACCGCCGTTCAAGAAACAACCCGATTTACAACCGTTTCGCCTTCTCTACGGCCGCGAAGTTCAGACGATGCTGCATGCGATGCTTCCTTATGAAGGCGCTGATCGATTAACAACTGACGCAGAAGAATTTGCAGAGCGTGCCGAGGAAACTCGCCAGCTCGCCCGGCTACACATTGGTCAGCAGCAACAGGTCGATGCACGACGTTACAATAAGCGTCACAATGACGTATCTTACAGTCCGGGAGACCAAGTTTGGGTTTGGACCCCTGTTCGGCACCGTGGCCTCTCCGAAAAGTTGCTCAGCAGATACTTCGGTCCGTATAAAGTAATACGCCGCGTGAGCGACGTAAACTACGAAGTGGTTCCGGACGCTACGTCGTCACGATGGGCACAACGAAAACAACCGACCTCTGACATAGTTCACGTGGTGCGCATGAAGCCCTATTTTGCGCGTTCCTAAAAGATAACTTTTCCTGTGTTTTTTTTATTTGTGCTCCGACGATTGCCTCATCATTGGTGAACTTATCGCGTCTAACATTTGATTATTGGTGCCCTTTTTCATTGTTTAACCTACTTTGTTTTGGTTTTTTTTTTTCAATAACTTTACAGCATCGGGACGATGCTCTTTCTTTTTTTGTTGAGGAGGAATATTGCCACCTGCTTCTAGTAGTGGGTCGTATGCCAAGGTGAAGGCACACACCACGAAGAAGAAAGAAGTGCGCGTGAACCCCCGCTCTAGAAGACAAGCCCAACCGGCGCGCTTGGTTAGAGCCCTGTTGCTCGGACATCAATAGACCTTGTCGACATCCCCTGGAGCGACGTGACAATATGACAGTTATAACCGTGGGTTTAGAAAAATATGGTTGACGATTTAGAGCACTATGTACTCTAATATGGGAGAGCGCTAAGCTCTACAGCGAGGAATAAACCCGCTAGCAAACTCTTCTAAGTGGTCTCAATGGCATCGTGTGTTTAGAAAACGTGGTGGACGATTTAGAGTACTTAAGCCTATGGGCGAGCTCTAGGCTGTTCCCCAGCAAGTGCATAGCCTGTTTAGAAAAATGTATTGTCACAGACGTCAATAACATTTCAACAGAACATTGCCTTATTAGGCATACAATACCGATGATGACAAAACATACTTCATTTACATGAACATGGGCATGAGATGACGTGGAAAAAACATGTAAATTCGATGGTTCACACAAACACAGCCACACAAAAATAAGTCACAAAGGACAAATCAAACAAGAAAAAAATTGGCAGATCCCACGTACAGTGGGAATCGAGGATATGTGAAGCATGATAGGGAAATGTTGATATGTCACATTAAAATCAGCACAAAGTTACGAAATGGAGGTAAATTATGCGGTACATGACTTCTGTGTCATGATTATCATGTTTGGGTGTGTCGTTTACCTTTGTCATCTATTCGCATCACGTGATACCAAATTTAGTATGTGGAGCTACTTCGTCATCCATTGACTTCACGTAACACCGAATTTGGTATATGTGGAGCTAGCGAAACGGCCACAAGCGCATCATGAACGGTCCGATATAGTCCAATGTAGCGTTAACGCACCCGCACGCTGGGAACAGAGACGCTACGTTAGCAAAACGCGAGCACTCTATAGTCTGACGCAAGGCGCGACCGGCACGATCAGCGTCCGTCGGCGAGGCCCAACGGCAACCGGCGCGAAATGTGCACATGCTGCATTTCGCGCTGATGCGTTACCCAGACAGGACTGCGTCTGCCTCCTTTCGTGTCGGAGGGACGCTGGACGCGCTAAAAAGCGCATGCATCAATGCAACACCGCCTAGACTATTGTCAATAGTCTAGGTGGTGTTGACCCAGCGCGGCGCGCGCCTGCGAGTATATGGCAGGACCGGTGCCTGGCGCGGCAACGCTGGCGTGACGCGACGAAACGAACGCCGGCGCGCACGTGCACCGGGTCACGTCGAAATGTATTGGCGCCTTGACTGTGGCATGTAGTCATGTTTCCACATGACATGCATCTCGTGATTATCATGTTTGCACCGGTCACATGCGTTTGTCATTTATTCACGTGACGTAATACCTAATTTGGCATATGTGAAGCTAGCTAAACCGCCGCGAGCGCATCATGAGTATGGCATGTAGTCATGTTGTTACATGACACGCATGTGATGATTATCATGTTTGCACCAGTCAAATACATTCGTCATCCTTTCACGTACTGTAATGCCAAATTTGGTATATGTGACGCTATCGAAACGGCCGCGAGCACATCATGAGTTTGGCATGTAGTCATGTTGTTACATGACTCGCATGTCATGATTTTCTAGCTAGGGTCTGTCGCCTGGGCTCACCATGCAATCATGTCATACCATACCAGTTTTACAACATGCCAAGTGAACTAAACCACCGCAAGAGCTGCAGGACCAATAAATGTAAATCATGACCTTCATGACATACATGTCATTATTTTTGTGTTCATCATCATCATCAGCCTGACTACGTCCACTGCAGGACAAAGGCCTCTCCCATGTTCCGCCAGTTAACCCGGTCCTGTGCTTGCTGCTGCCAATTTATACCCGCAAACTTTTTAATCTCATCTGCCCACCTAACCTTCTGTCTCCCCCTAACCCGCTTCCCTTCTCTGGGAATCCATTTAGTTACCCTTAATGACCAGCGGTTATCCTGTCTACGCGCTACATGCCCGGCTCATGTCAATTTCCTCTTTTTTCTTTCAACTACGATATCCTTAACCCCCGTTTGTCCCCTAATCCACTCTGCTCTCTTCTTGTCTCTTACGGTTACACCTACCACTTTTCTTTCCATTGCTCTCTGCGTCGTCCTCAATTAAGGCTGAACCCTCTTTGAAAGTCTCCAGGTTTCTGCTCCATAGCTAAGTACCGGCAAGATACAGCTGTTATATACCTTCCTCTTGAGGGATAGTGGCAATATACCTGTCATAATTTGAGGGTGCTTGCCGAATGTGCTCCAACCCATTTTTATTCTTCTAGTTACTTCAATCTCGTGGTTCGGCTCTGTGGTTATTACCTGCCCTAAGTAAACATAGTCTTTTACAACTTGAAGTGCACTATTACCTATCTCGGAGCGCTGCTCTTTTCCGAGGTGTTTGTACATTGCTTTCGTTTTCTGCAAATTAATTTTAAGACTCACCTTTCTGCTCTCCTTGTCTAACTCCGTAATCATGAGTTGAAATTCGTCCCCTGAGTTACTCAGCAATGCAATGTCATCGGCAAAGCGCAGGTTACTTAGGTACTCTCCATTAACTCTTATCTCTAACTGTTCCCATTCTAGGCTTCTGAAAACCTCCTGTAAGCACGCGGTAAATAGCATTGGGGAGATTCTGTCCCCCTGCTTTACACCCTTCTTGATTGGTATTCTGTTGCTTTTTTATGAAGCACTAGGGTAGCAGTTGATCCCCTGTAGATTTCTTCTAGAATGTTTATATATACTTCATCGACGCCCTGATTCCGCAGTGTCTGCATGACGGCTGATATTTTAACTTTATCAAACGCCTTCTCGTAATCTATGAAGGCTATGTATAGTGGTTGGTTATATTCTGATCATTTCTCTATGACCTAATTGATAGTATGAATGAGGTCAATTGTTGAGTAGCCTGTTTGAAATCCTGCTTGTTCCTTTGGTTCATTGAATTCTAATGTTTTTTTTACTCTGTTAGCAATTACTTTTGTAAATAGCTCGTATACTACAGAGAGCAAGCTGATTGGCCTGTAATTCTTCAAGTCCTTGTCATCTCCTTTCTTATGTATTAAGATGATGTTAGCGTTCTTCCCAGACTCTGGTACTCTTGCCGTCAGGAGACGCCTCGTAAACAGGGTGGCTAGTTTTTCTAACACAATCTGTCCTCCATCTTTCAGCAGATCTGATGTTACCTGATCCTCACCAGCAGCTTTGCCTCTATGCATACTCTCCAAAGCTTTTCTGACTTCTATCATTACTGGTGGTGTGTCATCTGAGTTATTGCTAGTTCTTATAGTATTAGGGTAGTGGTTCTCTCTGCTACTGTACAGATCTCTGTAAAACTCCTCCACTATTTCAACTATCCTATCCATATTCGTAGTTATTTTGCCTTGTTTTTCCCTTAGTGCATACATCTGATTTTTGCTTATCCCAAGTTTCCTCTTCACTGCTTTGACGCTTCCTCCGTTTTTCAGAGCGTGTTCAATTCTCTCCAATTCTCTTCAATTTTGGTGTTATGAGTAGTCAGATATGTTCTTCATACAGTCATGTTATGCCATACCAAGTTTGGTATCAATACCACTATCCAAACGGCCAGGAGAGATAAAAGTCGTAGACAGACAGACAGACAGACAGACAGACAGACAGACAGACAGACAGACAGACAGACAGACAGACAGACAGACAGACAGACAGACAGACAGACAGACAGACAGACGGGCGGGCGGACGGACGGACGGACGGACGGACGGACGGACGGGCGGACGGACAGACAGACGGATAGATAGATGCTCAAAGCACCTGCAGTACGCAAAAAAATGCGTTGTATTCAACATGCACACACAGGACCAGTGCTTCCATGTCATCTGTTTTATCACATGAACATCGGGACGACATCACTTCGCTATGGGATATGTTTCGTCAGTATATCCCAGAATACAGATTACATGACGCCTACGTTTGTAAAAAAATGAACTGGAAGTCATGACATCAATGACAACATGCATGACATCTATGTCTTGGTATACACGGCACAAATAACACGATTTATACTTGGTAAAGCCGTCGCGGTCATGACCAGACTCGGCAGCAATGGCATTGGAGCTATGATATCGCAGTACTTTAAATTTTGCAATAATTGGTAATATAAGGAGTTATTAATTCTTGATCCATCAATTGAGTACTGAAATAAAATATGCTAAAACAATTTATAGCATATACATTGTCTTTATGGCGTGAGAATGTCGAAGCTTACATAAGATTGCGCGAGGTTGGAAACACGTAAACCGACCTTTCTGAAGCCTAATCTGGTTCCCTATATGGTGTTGCTTGGCCTTAGCTATGTGATGCTCGGTTGTCTTCGGGGCTTCTTCTCAGTGCAGAGACTCCAGACAGTCACAGATTCGCCACGAATGTTTTCGAAGTCTACAAACAAACGCACGCGCTGAAACCGAGCGTTAGCATTTACCACAGATCCACGGGCACATAGTTATTCGCGATTGATAGATTGATATGTGGGGTTTAACGTCCCAAAAGAACGATATGAATATGAGAGACGCCGTAGTTGAAGGCTCCGGAAATTCGGACCACCTGGGTTTCTATACCATGCACCCAAATCTGAACACATGGGCGTATACAGCATTTCCGCCTCCATCGAAAATGCAGCCGCCGCGGCCGGGATTCAATCCCGCGACTTGCGGGTCAGCAGACGAGTACCTTAGCCACTATATCTACCACTGTGGCCGGGCGCTATAGACATTCATGTAGGACTTCCATCGCTTTGGGTTATTCTTGCAGCAGCCGTTGTTTTACCGGTTCCCCAATACTCTCTCGTCGTACGTAAAATTGCTGTTCGCAGCCCATCTGCTGCCTTCTTCATCTATAGTGGACCAGCACTGAGTAGTAGAACTTGTCCGATTGCTGTGGCCCACACTAGTTCCTAATGACGGTAGTTTGTGTACACACTGCGTGCACCAAAGTTTTTACGGCTGCTTCAAACAGTTTCGCCATTCAAAAGTGGACAACTACGAAAGGAAAAAAAACAATAAATAGGACAAGTTAATCTGAGTACCAATGCTCAGGCGTTAGAAAATTAAGAAACATAATAGAGAGTTCAATAGAAATTTGCTGAAAGTTAGCGTTCTTGAACTGTTTATGAACTGTGCATGAACGATGAATTGTTCTCAAGTGTACTTTAATTGATTTTAAACACCAGAATTAATATCAAGCAATTACGATGAGTAACCTGCTTTTGAGCATGCAATGTCTTAAGCTGCAGTTGTCGGTGCACGTCAAGTGACCTTCAGTGAAATGTCAGAGCCGTTATGTGGCCACACAGACGAGACAATTCGGGCATTGTTGCGAAAACAAAACGAGGTTATCCAGGCTACTAGAAAAAAAAGAAAAAAATTTCACGGCGTTGGTTTTGGAACCTGTTCGGTGGGGGATGACGCCAAGCTGCATAAGGAGAACCAGCGTCGTGGCTCATCGCATCATGGTTGCATAGGCCGACGCCATAAATTTAGATAACTGAATCACAAATACCACTGACGTTAATGCGAACCAGTGAACAATGTATGTGTAGTGCTAAAAGAGTGTCCTTGCGAACACTCTCAAGATCCATCTGAACATTGTGGCTAGTGCCGTCTTCAAGGAGTCTGCTGTGCCTGTAGCCATTTTATGCTTATATACTTGTGTTCTCTCGACTTCGGAAGAGCCAGCCGTTTTTAGGAGTAGCTTTGCTGTCTCTGAACATGGCATAAACAAGAATGTAATGGTCAAAAGATCCCCGGCTGCTATACAGTGTAATCGTATACGAGTATGATATGGGGAACTTCTGAAGACCTCTGTACATCCACGGATGAGAAACTTGCGCAAGCGAGTGACGTGCCCTGACATGAATGCAGAGGATGCGTGATGGCATGACTTGAATGGCATAAAGTAAAATATGTCACTGCAGTCACTTCTTGAGCTGAAATATCCAATACGTATAGCATAAATAACGTCACTTGTCATATACAGGCATTGTACCTTGTTTACCGGCATAAAACCAACACTCGCTAATGGGGTCTGACTATCCGGTGATAACAGCTGTGGTGCCTGACCTTGACATGCTTTTTGCTGGCCTTGAATATTTTTAGATATTGTTGACTACCAATGACCAATGTTGGCTTATGGGTGGCTAGGGTTGACTAATGACGGTTTTAGGTCATTAAGGCAAACAGGTGAAGGGCTGATCAAAGGGGCAGTGAGAAACAACGTAGAGTGCAGAAAAAATCAGAAAAATCTGGATTAAACTCAATACATCGACTGCGCAGAAAATGAAGACTTTTGCC
Source organism: Rhipicephalus annulatus (assembly GCA_013436015.1). Lineage (NCBI taxonomy): Eukaryota > Metazoa > Arthropoda > Arachnida > Ixodida > Ixodidae > Rhipicephalus > Rhipicephalus annulatus. The sequence goes on from WOVY01009711.1 coordinate 13,584, forward strand.
TTCTAGACATCTCAGACGAACACATGAGGAGCCCTGTGAGTTTCATTAATTCAACATTAATTATTTAAACAAGCTTAGTTAAATTATTGTCATAGCACAAACATCATGGTCATATCAGAGGCAGACTTCCCCTTTCCAAAGAAACCTGGACCAGCAAGCGCAGCTGACGTACACAACACACTAACACAGAGTGCTGGTAACGACCAATTAGACCAATGGGTTAGTTATGGGAGGTATACCAAAGCGGGCCGAGAAGCAAGAAGTGTGGCGTCCCCGAAAGGCTATCACATGCGGTGAAGCAGGAGCTGACCGAGACTCCACTGTAGAGCAACGACCGTGTTGTGCCGCATTCGTGACCTTGGCGCTCATAAAATTTTATGGACGAGCCCCCTGATAGAGCTGTATCCAAACGTGCTGGCCCTAAGGGCACACGCACTCAATGTGTGCGTGCGCGCGCAGTGCCGTGGATGCTGCCGGGACGACCTTCGCAGGGCTTTCTTTCTGCCTGGAAATGATTCGGCAAAGCAACCGCGGCTACACAGTTGCGCTCTGAGAATGTGCTTGCCTGGCGTATTTCTTTATTTTATGTTTTTTTTTCATTTTCCTATTCGCCACTATACGCTTATCTTTAGGAAAAGCCATTTTTTTGCGAAACGAGCTGTTTTCTGTGTATCAGTATAGATCGTTTTGAGGTTTCTTGGCCAGCACCTTCCGAGTAAACTGATATATAGAAACACAGGCAGCATTTTAAATGTAGTGTAGCTTTGATTTGCAGTCTCCGTACTCAAAAGAGGAAATAGAGGAAGAGTAAGTGACCGTATTCTACGGAACAAGTGTTCAGTTTGATACAATTTGAGCCTCTATGGTCGACGATCGGTGAGGCAGCGGGATAACTTTACGACCTATGACGGTAGTTATCTGTCGTTGAAAAAAATGAACGCTTCATTGTTATTTTTAAATATTATAACGAAAAAGTAAAAGCAAAATTTGGAAGATCCCACGTACCTGGGAATCGACGTTATGTGAAGCATGCGGAGCGAAGGTGACCGTGTTGCATTTTTTTTATTGTGGTACACGTTATGAAATGAGGCTAAATATATGTACAAACGTAATATGTCTGAGTTGCAGATGTTTATATAACAAGTTGGCATCGTTGCACTTGCACAACGATGCCAACTGGAACATACGTATTAGCAACAACAGAAGCTGACTTGAAGCGCTGATGCTCGCGAAGATGCTGGCCCTGAACACTGCCACAAAAATCAACTTCAGCGCATGGCAACTACGTTAACCCGACGTGACGGATGCATGAAAGGAGCACGTGTGTAATGTTTATAAAATTTGGGTAGGCAGCACTGCAACCACTATTGACCTTTCACGAAGATTAACGTCTATTTGAAAAGTAGTTACAAGACCTGGAATAGCTCTGTGGTAAAATGCGTCATTGCCACGCAGAATGCTTGGGTTCGATTCCAGCTGGAACCCTGACATTTATTCTTGACATTCCTTGGGGTGACGCTACTGATTTCAATTATTTCGTAACGATCACACGTTAAAATTGCCCATGTGTGTTCTCGTCGTGCCTGGGTAGATACGAAGTGTCAATCCTCTGTGGCACGTGCATACCCACATACCAGCGGCACATACCCGCCCGTGGGTATGTGCCACTGTCTGGCAGGACGTGTTTGACGACGTACGTGACGGGATTGTGACATTATTGAGGTCTTGATCAGCACGTGATATTTGACAAACCATCTCACCCTTCCATGCTAACTTTGGTTCCCGCCAAGTTAAGGCGGTGCCCACGAGAGCACCCAAACGTAAGCGGCTGGACAGATAGATAGATAGATAGATAGATAGATAGATAGATAGATAGATAGATAGATAGATAGATAGATACGCTCAAAGTCGCCGAAATTCGCTAAGCAATGCTTCACATTTAAAACGCCAGGCCTGCGCGGAACGCACAGTCGAACCACAGTGAAAGCTGGCAAAACAGTGTTTCTGAAAACTTCGTATTTATTTCTTTCTTTATTTATTTGTTTGTTTGTTTATACTGTTAGCCAAAAGGCCGATATAGGATGGAGTACTAAAATATTCTTCATACGTCGTCCAAAACACAAGCACTGCACAGTGCAATCAAGACAGATAATGCACCTGGAAGTTTTAAACAAACCTACACCATACACACCATACAAGTCGTAATGCAATCGAAACAGCAAATCGAACCAAAACTCCAACGCGAAAAATTATTCTAGTAATTATGCAGTCGTTACCAACATTGAGAGAAAGGTAACACAATCACAAACATTACACTCAAGAAACGCTGTTGCATATGCTTCAAAACTGTAATCATAAAAAAAAGGTAATAACACTTATGTATATGCTTACGTGGAAGAATAATAGGCCAGTACCACTTTCTGAATTCATCTGAAAAGTTAATTTTAGTTATATAATGTGGTAGCGCGTTCCACTTCTCAATCGTTTTCGGGAAGAGGGAGTATTTAAAGGTGTCAACTTTTGAAGCATTGGGTACAAATTGATCCTGATGGCTTGATCTGACAGACTGTGAAATACGTGACATTCTGTGTTGTATTTGCCTGTGTGGGCTTAAGTTAAAGTAACCGTGTTTCATTAAGGGAATAAATTTTATTCTGGCCACTTTTCGCAGCAACGAAAGCTATAAGGCAAGTTTAGTTGAGTGAGCATTTCGGTCACTGATTCTGTGTAACTATATTTGGACATAATGGATAAATAATAAACCATATGGGGCGATTACTACCGGTACACTTGCATGCAACCCACTACGCAATAATGTTTGTGTGAGAGGGAGGCATCCACTATTAATTCGTCATTCTTCAGTGAAGCGTGGTATCCAAAACACACCTGAAAAGCATTGGGTGCCGTTTATAAGTACTGTGGCTGATGTTGATGAAGTTCCAACGTTACTTAATAAATATGTGAAAGCTGGCAAAGATTTCTTACACTGTACACAGACCCAATTGCGTGATGTACACATGTTTAATTTTTAAGGTTTCTTTGCAGTTGTAATGTTACCATGGTTGCAATTTTATTTCTAGAATTTGGACTTGATTTTTTTATTTTATTTTGTTGTTGTTGTTTTTGTTGTTGAGTTCACATCGCTGACTGTTTGCCATTGTTGTGCTAAAAAGTGGCTGTGGGCCTTTGTCAAGCTGCCTCTTTCGGAGAGCAGCTTTTACCTGCTGCGGACGTCCACCCAACTATTGATGAAAAATAGAACTTTATTATTATTATTATTATTATTATTATTATTATTATTATTATTATTATTATTATTAATTTTGCCGAGTGCTCTGTAATAGGTTCGATGCATTCAACAACCCACTCGTTGAGAAATTTGCACAGTGTGATGTCTGGTTGTTATTTTACCCTTCCAAAACGCTCTAATATTCACATGTGAACGCCATTTCATACCATGGAGACACGAAGTTTAAGTAGTGTCTACTTGCAAAGTAGTTTCAAGCACCGGCGTGCCTCTGAGATAGAATACTGGCCCTCCCAAAGAGGCGCCGGGTTCGAATCCCATTCCATCCCGAATATTTCTTTGTTTAGTTTGTATTTTTATTTTGCGTGATAGCGCTTACGGACACCGGCGGGAGTGGCGGAAAACAGTGGTGCCAAAACAGCGTTTGCTGTCATCTTACAAGAACTTTTGCTGTAATCAAAAGAATAAGAAGAAAAAAATGCTTTTCAGTATTTGCTGTCTTTATTAACGTCAGCTGTTGTGCAATGAGTCAATGTCGTTTCGTACTGAGCCATCTCGATTCCCTACGCATTGACGAGCCCGAATATACATTATCACACAGGCTCGGAAATTGTGGTGACGTGCACCTGAATCGCCCAAGTATACCGAGTGTTTCTGCAATTCACTCATTTTTGATATTCGGGGATCACGGTCGGCAATTACACACCTGTGTCCCCGAGCTCAACGACGTAACACCGTATAGGCGTATGAACTTGTATTGCCGCACACTGGTCATTTTCGTGCACCGTAAGGTTCCCCATACAACGCTCTTTGTGTCGAGTTGCAGGGCGTGCATATATTTACAGAAGCACATAGGTCGTCAAACTCACTCATCAGTCTAATCGCTCCGACTGCATATTACCCAGATTGAATATTGTATCCAAGTCTGAATGAGTCCGCTTATGGAAAATGTTCATGAGTTTGAGTTCTAGTTAGTCTGGCTGAGTTATATTGTGGTGAATCTGAGCCTGAGTGAATCCGGCTGAGTAATACTTAGGTGTCTTAGTCCACGTGAGTCAGCTTGAGAGAAAAATTGGTGAGGTTGAGCCCGACAAAGTCCGGCTGAGGAAAATATTTGTGTGTGTGATCCCGAGTAAATATTCTTCAGCAATATTGTTACGGTGCATCATCGACAGGAGCAAGTGTGGCCCTTTGCGAAGATGAAGAAGACGCCTGTGCGTTAGACGCTTGCGCGAAAGGCAACTCAGCCATCTTGTTCGGCTGCCGATCCTCTGCGGACGCTTTACTATAAGCCTAGATCTCGCCCCGTCACAATATGTTGGTTCGTCTGGGTCTGAGTGAGTCTTAATCGGAAAACATTCATTCAGTGAGCCTGAGTGGGCTCCATTTATTTTTACGACCTGCGCATGTGTATGCATCAGCCAAGGGACACACAACGAGTGGTTCACTGGGTTAGAACCCAGTAAATCAAGCAAAACTACTAGCCGGCCTAGTCGGAATGAATTCATCTTTCAGTCACTATGCGCAAAGCAACAAAAAAAAGGATAACAAAAAAAGCACACACAGACGACCGTAATCTAACGACTGCTTTATTTTTTAAAATACACCTGCTCCAATACCCAACATCACCTATGTAATCTGGCCCAAAAACACGTAACTCGCGCGTATCACATGCATACGAGTTTACAATGTCTCGTATAAGCGCGTCCACAGCAACAGAATACATAAAATGACATCTAGAAAATAACTTAGAAGAAAACTTCCTTGAAGGTAGGATGACAGAAGTGATATCTCTATCTGACAAACTATGGAAGAATGACGGATGCACTTTTCAGTTAATTTTTGAACCCATGCAGTGGCCTTCCTCGTGAAGTATTGTGATTGTTATACGTGCGAGTGATGTGTTTTTTGAAGAGATCGTGCAGGCCATGTTGGGTATTTTAAAAAATAAAGCAGTTCTAACATTGAACGCGTCCTTCAGTACTACCTTTTCCTCCCTTGTTTGTTTCACGCAAAGTGGCTGAAACACTGCAGTAAATCAAGCATTAAATTTGACGTAACGTATGATTTTAATAGATAATTGTGGAGCGGAAGTATCTATAGGCTGGATTACATTTCGAAGTTCTGTGCAGTATTTTTTTTTTTTCAAAAAATGAAGCCTTCCCAGCACCATTAAATTTACATTTTGTAACGCTATATGATGATGCACCATAAATTTTCGACTTTTGAAGGACGGAAACAGTCAGAAAATTAAAGAAGCAAATACACCAACAAGCAAATAAAACCTAACTATAAACTCGTGGATCTACTTGAAACTCAATTCTTGGAGGTATACAGTATGGTGCTCACACGGTATGTGGTTGCCATTTCCGGCCTCTACATTCACGTTTGATTTTTAGTGGGTAAATAAAATCAAAAGCAAAAATAAACAGAAATAAGAATTCGTGAGATAAAATGAAAATATTAGAAACTTACTGAAGAAAGAAATACGATGCCATAAGGTGAGAGAGAATAGCTAACGCGACATTGTCTGAATTCAAGCTTAATCCAACCAATGATTTGCATCATTTTTCTTTTTTCTTATGAGCGTATACGATCAAACTATGTACGCTTGCTCGAAAGTATACTTCGGCACTCAGCTTGCTGAAATTGAATGAGTCTGTGTGATGGTATACTTGCGTCTAGCGCACATGTACAGATGAGCCCACTGTTAAAGGAGACACTTGCGTGCATGAAATGCTTGAATTTCACTCTCTTGCAAAAGCATAATGACTTATATTTCCATCAGACTACCGGCGAATGGTATTTCTGACTTTTTTTGTCACATTAGAGCTACGCACGAACATTGTTTCGTTATCCACTTGCTGTTAGAGGGCTCGCAATATGGATGGTGCAGATTGTAGTGTTCCTTCTAACAGTGAACCACACTGTACATAAGCTTCTAATATACATTAACAGGTATGCCTGTGGAGTAAACGATCACGAAGGCCAAAAAAGCCGTAAAAGGAGCAAGTGCTCTTTCTCATTACTTTATTCTTTAGCGTTTTCATTGTCTTTTCTGTTAAAGTTTGAGGAGCGCATTATAATGAAGTTGGTGATATGTTTGTTCTTTCTTTTGAAATGCACGCTTCACAGCTATGGTCGATAGGGATAACGAAGAAAAAGGGATTGGAAGAGGGTAAAAAACAATTGCTTGCCTATGACTAATATAAGGCTTGCAACTAATGCAGGGTCTTACATGAACTAGCCGCATAAAAAGGGCAGACACTAAAACACGGATATATTCATTTAGGTTAGGGTTGGTTATATAGTTGTCGAAAACTAACGTCGTTAACGTATATGTTCATGAAAAAAAACGCAAAAAAACTCGTCTAACCCATATGCGTACGCTATCTATGGACGCATTAGTGGGTATAAAGTGGATTTGCGCTGCCGAGTTCGCTTTATCGATTCAAACGGCCGCACGTATAAGCTCCTCATTTCGTGGCCTATTATAAACGTTACCATGCAGCTCAAATTGATTAGTCGCAAGTACTCACGCAACTTCAAATCCGCATCTTGGTGGTGTTCTAACGACGTGCAATCTCGGCGTGTACGAGGATCCCGCCCGTTGCGTTGAATGCGAAGTGTCTCGTTAGTTTGCACGCAAACAGGTTCTGCGCCACTTCGAGGGTGTCTCCGAAAAAAAGTGTTCTTCCTTGTCCGCGGCCATCGCTGCAGGCGGAAGTGGTATTCCTGAAAGTAGAGATACCCGCGAGACGGTGGGAATTAGAGGAGCTTCTTTCGCGATACACGCGACACCCATTTATATGTCTCGATACTCGGAAAGACAACACGTAGACACGCGATTATGTATGAAGAGCCGCTTAAAAACTCTAATCCCGAGCCGTATCTCGTATGCATGAGAGAAACGGACCTCGATGCTTCTCCGGGAGAAGATATGCGACCTTGAACGGGTTTTTCAGCAATGGTTGTTGTTCGAAAAGAGTGTTCTGTGTCGCCAGAGCACAGTGTTTCGATCAGGTCGACATAAGTATGCTACATATAAGATGGACAATTTTGTAATTATTCTTAATAAACTAAGAAAAAAAGTAAGAAAGAAAGAAAGAAAGAAGAAAGAAAGAAAGAAAGAAAGAAAGAAAGAAAGACATAAGTAGGCCGTTTCAGTAAAGTTATTAAAAACAGGCTTGTGGAAACACGCTCGTAGGACTTATATATGCATATTTTTTTGCTTTTCTGGTGAGAATAATATTTAGGCGGTCAGCATATATCTCTAGAGAGCATTCGGTTGTACACTGATCGAAGTTTTTTTTTTTTTCATTTGTTCACCCACTTAAACATCAAGGGTATGTTTCTCGCGTGCATAAATTTGCCGATTTATCGATTTATCGCAGTAAAAGCTCGTTAAATTTGATTTCGCGGGACAGGAAGTAATGCCCCAATAAACCAAATGTCAATTTACGGAAAGCATAAAAAGTTTTAAAAAATAACTCTTACATCATTACGACTGAATTTTCCTGTTATATACGTGAATATTTACCTATTTTTCGTAAGAGTGTAGGTAAAACAAGCAATTTCTGTCCTCTAACTTGTCTCAGTACATGACCATGGTACAATATTCATTAAAAAAACTTGTACATTGATTACAAATTCAGAAATTGTCACCCCCCCTCACACACACACACACACACACACACACACACACACACACACACACACACACCACACACACACACACACACACACACACACACACACACACACACACACACACGCACGCACGCACGCACGCACGCACACACACACGCACGCACACGCACACGCACACGCACACGCGCACGCACGCACGCACACGCACGCACACGCACGCACACGCACGCACGCACGCACACGCACGCACGCGCGCGCGCAACAGCTGCGGCTTTGCTGCTGACTTGAAAGAGGTAAGATTAGGGTGTTGTAGGTAGCCGGCGGATCTAGCCTTGCATAATTTGCAGGCAATTGCCCCACCCGTTTTCCTCTTTGCTAATTGTACCTGAAGCCCTTTCGTTTGTTTGTTTTCTAACTAATCACGAACTGGCTCTCAAATAAAAATTGCGCATAGCGCGACGTAAGCCTGCATAAGCCGGTGGCCTCTGTGGTAATCCAGCACGTTAAAGAACCCCAGGTGGTCTAAATTTCCGGAGTCCTCCACTACGGCGTCTCTCATAATCATATAGTGGTTTTGGGACGTTAAATCCCACATATCAATCAATCTGTGGTAATCCACATGCAGTGTATTGTGCCGGTGCTCTACCTCCCTGCAACATACCCCAAACATAATTCACACTTATCACCAGTGACATGCGAGGTCTGTAGCATTGAAAAATTTCAAAAGAAGTCGTGACAACTGTTTTCTGAAGATCGAGTGACCACGCGGAAACACAATATCAGTCACGCTGTCACATGGCGAGCCTAAACGTTGCAGTTCCTCAAGTAAACCTTGCCGTTCCTTTTTAAGCTGACGACACTTAAGCAAATAGTGTTCTATATCATTATGGGCAGTACCAGCGCACAAACTCACGGGACGAAGAGAAGAGACGCACACAAGCGCTGACTCTCAACTGGAGAATTTATTGAAGTATACAAGTTATCTGAACAAATAAGATAAAAACGCACAGAACATGCGCAGAGGGCCAGCGAAGGATCGTATCGACGTCATTAACAATTTTGCGCTACCGCTAACTGCGCAGGCGCGGCATATTCCATTCAAACAAACATGCTACTAAGATGTCTTCTTTTTATTGTAAAGATATTGATGTCTAGCAGACAGAGGACTCCCCTTCTTTTTTTATATAGAATGCTACCACTAGTTCTCTTGTGATCTGATCGCTATGTTTGAAGAGCACTGTCGTTTCATAGAACGCGCGAAATTGTTAATGATGTCGACACGATTCTTCACTGGCCCTCTGCGCATGTTCTGTGCGTTTTTATCCTATGTGTTCACATAACTTGTATATTTCAATAAATTCTCCAGTTGAGAGTCAGCGCTTGTTTTTGTCTGTTCTCTTCGTCCCGTGAGTTTGTGCGCTGCAGGTATACTGTCCATAATGTATCACCAACTACCAACTATCAGTCCTGCTTCTGTTCTATATCACCATTTTCCTTGCACTTCGTGCACAAGGGTGTCACGGAGAGTCTGATCTTGTGGAGCCATGCTGGTGTACGCACTGATGCCGTTCGGTTGCAACGGAGCAAGCAGGCCTCTTCCCTTGATAGCCCTTTTGTTACACATGGCTGGTGAGGCGTCAGCCATACCCAGTGAAAATGCTTATTGACAGCTTCTCGTAAAATACGCTGATTATCGTTGGTGTGAGCTGTTGTCGTTGGTATATATATATATATATATATATATATATATATATATATATATATATATATAATATATTGCTTTAATAGAGCTAACCTATTTAGGAGTTCCTGGTTCGTTCTCCCCAGTGAGACACGGTTAAGTTTCTGCCGCATTATCTTCTGGGTCACCACACTCCCTCAGCAACCTCGCAACCTCAAATGTTCTTTACCCAAACAGATAAACGTCTGCTATATACGAATGCTAATACACATTCCTTGACAATATTGAAAGGCAATGCCACAAATTCCAGTAAGTCTATACCCACTCAGTCATTGCACATATGGACTCGTGCGCCAAGATGAGACTTTTGTTTGTGCATTGTGCTTGTACGATGCGGCGCATGGAAGTGAAGAAAGTATGGGCAACAATGGTTTCGAAGGGTGTATATGCGAAAGCCACGATATGATTATCTGTAAATATTGAAACCAGGAAACAGCACACGCAAGCGCACATGTATACATAAGCTACCATATTAGAGCACCTTCAGCATCCATGGAACACGTAAAAGTTAAACATGAAGGTGAATGTAAGTTGAAGTATGGCGAAAAAAGTATAGTGATAAGAAATAGCGATAAGTATACCGTACAACGATAAGATTTGTTTTAAGATTACAAAGCAGGATTACAAGTTTACTAATATTGCATCGCAAAATAAAGATTATGAGTCACGCTGTGTACTGATATCACCGGATTGATTTTGCCATCCTGGAGTGCTTTTAACGGGCCCCTAAATCTAAGTAGATGTGCACAGGTGTTATCGAATTTCACTCTCTTCAAAATGCTGCCTCTGCGCACGAGAATCGCATCGTCGAGCCTATAGCAGTGCCTCGCCTTACCTGCTTAAGCGACCATGGTGGGATAGAATACATAGGATTGTGCCCCACAGCTTGGGCAGTTGGGACTTGCACCCGAATAAAGAAGTGCATACCGACGCGTGGCCTGTACCCCTCACGGCTTTGTCCATCCCCCTTATATACTCTTAGATCAGGCCCTGGTTGAAGCACTGAATATAGCCATGAGAAACCATACATTTTTCTTCTAGTTTGCTAGATATAAGCAGCATTTAACCAAGACCTGCTCTTGAGTGTATGCAATGAAGTCTGCTCTTTCTTCTGAAAATATTATCGTAATTCTACGCTACATACAGTGTTCGCGTGGCTTCCTCAAGCTACAGCGGCATTGCTCCTCACCAGGATAACACCGCGAAATTTCAGCCATGTTTCTCTTGTCTCGCCTTTATTTTGTTCAACCATTTGCCCTGCGCAAGTCAAAAGGCTGGCCTGCATTGACTATGCCCTCCTGTCGCTTGATGAAATCGAATCATTCGCGAAACGTTTTTCCTGTTGGTAAGGGCACGCATATATACTTGTATTACTTGTCTTCTTCAATTCTACTGGTAACTTCCGTGCCTTTCCCTTAACCTATTTGTCTCTTTCTCTCTTTTATTCAATGAAATTTGGCAGGGCGCTGTATGCTTCTGTACACCCTTCAGGTGCTCGCGTGCATGTATACCACAAAGCAAGAGCATCTAGTAATGACAATGAACCAACGTACTAAAACGTAAAGCAGAAAATTAGCTCTCAAACTGATGCAGGCACGCAAGAGAAGATGGCATGTTGATTATTAACAGATGTTCATTGTTGGATTCTGCAGAATATGTGCAAACCTAATCAAAAAAGGCAGATGATTGTTCGACTACGGTGCACCAATCAGTACACATTCGAACCATCCATCTCATGGCAATGTAATATACTTTTGGTTTGCCTTTCCTCTGACATCTTGCATCGCTGTCGCTTGATGAAATAGAACCATGCGCTACCTCTTCTCTATAACTACTGGGGTTTTCAACTTCCCTTTAAGTTCACTCTATAATAAATTTCAATTTATCTAGATGTTTTCAAGGCACCAGTTCATATTGCTTCCGTTAAAATAAGCTCGAGCAGCAATGGTGCTTGCACTGCAGCTTATCGCACAACGCGAAAATTTTACAAAAAAAAGCTTGAACAACCTTATAATGAAAGACCACACAAAAGCGGCGCAACGAAGAAATGCAGAGTAACCGGATCTTCGGGACTTGGAGCGTCGAGTAATCACATTTTGCTGGGGAAGAAGAGAATTGCTCGAAACTCGCCGCGGCTTCGCAAGTGTTCGGAAGCGTATAAGAAGAGGGGGACACGTCAGAAAAAGCTTTTACCATTTTTTTTTCTTTTTTGTATGCTCATATATATCTCTGTATGCACTCCGGCTTCTTCGCGTCTGTTTTCCATTTGCCGGCATCAGTGTCGCCCGAGGAGCGCTCCCTTCCATCCCGATTTCCTGCCGACTCCTCCTTTACCTCTTCTCCCCAACGTACTCCCCATATATCTATCTTTCTCTCCAGTTCTCTTCTAGCATTAGTCTATTCCTGTTTCGATTTTTTTTTCCGTTGACTCCGTGCCGCGCGGCTTCTATCACGCGGGGAACGCGCGTCACCCTCTCACAGCCGTTCCCATCCTCCCTCCCTTCAATGTCGCGGCCCGTTTTTTACGACGCGCCAGCCAATGACGTTGCTGCGTTTCCATGGGTTCCGGTCGCGAGTCGATCAGGCCCGCCAGCGTAGTTCGCCCCACTTCGCCCCGCTTGGCTCCGCTCCCCCACCACCCTCCACTCCCCGAAGAGCTTCCCCGTGCTCGCAGCACTCTTCTTTTTCTTTACTTCGGGAGCTAGCGGGGCGGAAAGAAGGCGCTGCTCCCTTGCTTCCTCTTTGTATACCATCTCTTACTTGCTGCTGCTTTTTTCTTTTTTGTGTGACTCTATGCTCTCCCCTTTTTTCCCCTTCCTTACTCCGTATCCTGCGTTGACACTTTCTGGAGAAGCGGGCTGAAGGGAATTCACATCCAATATCCCCGAAGCGAGGCACTGGCACATTGCCGGCGCAGCGAACGCTCGAAGCATACGAAGTGTGGGATGTATAAGGGAGCGGGGATGGAAAGAAAACAAAAGTCAAATCTGCTTCGGTAACACCAAGAGGAAAGTTTCGAAAACACGCAGACGTGGCGGCGGTGAATCGAAGGAAACTGTTTTGAGCACATGTGCAGGCTCTCAAGTTCTTCTCTTTATTTTCAAAAATCCGCAAGTAACTGCGGACTTCTGTATATACCCTCAGCATTTGCGATGAATCGCTCGGGTCCTGTTCAATCTTCGAAAGGATCGTTTTTTTTTTGGGGGGGTAGTTATGCTTGCAGCTCGGTTGACAAATTTGTCTCTGAAAAAATTAGGGCTCGGACGCAAGATGAAATGGCACCGCATTACATGCGCTGGACATCTCACCGCCATTAACATGTGCTCAAGTTTTTTGCAAGGCTCTGTAGCGCGCTTTTCACAATGCTGATCTCCAAGAACATTTTATAAACCGCAGTGATATATTGAGATTTTGAAACAGACTTCGCGCACTTCCGTAACTAAGAAGACGAATGCCTGAAAACGTTGGGCGTATTTCCATTTATTTGCAATCATTTATGTCGCGAATGGCAGCTGCTGTCGAAGTTTGTTGCTCAATTTCTGCGTCCAGCAACTCATTTTGTTTCATGGCGAAGCTTGTACCAAAAACACAATCCACTTGTCAATCCGTTAGACACAATTACGGGAGCTTTGTCGTTTAACATTGTCGCTAGAGATTTTTTTTTGAAAATAAAAGTATTTTCTGGGGTGTCACGTGCATCTGTCATGATAGTATAACGATGCACACCGTAGCGGAGTGCTGAGGAAGTTTCAGCACCCGGGAATATTCAAGGCACACCTAAATGCACAAGCATACGTCCTCTATAGCATTCCGCTTTTTCTGCTATAGATGCGACTATATCCGTCACGGTGGATCAGAGGCGGTGGTGTTGGGCTGCTGACCGGAAGGTCGTGGGTTCGATACCGGCAGTCGCATATCAGTGAAGGCGAAAGGCTGGAATACCGTGTACTGCGAGATGTCAGTACAAGTTAAAAACACCACATAGTTGAAATTCCGCAGCACTTATTTGACGTTCCTCACAATCATATCGAGCTCTTGGGACGGTAAACTCCACACTTTATTATTATTATTATTATTATTATTATTATTATTATTATTATTATTATTAAGTTAACGACGTACGACGTTTCTTCTGCAATTCATTATTCTTATTTTCTTTTGCATGCTGGTAACATCAAGCTATTTAGGGAAATTTATTCAGTTAATGACTGTTCGTTGCTGCAGTTAGATTTGTGTTCTTTCTCTGAACGGTGTGACATTATTAACCTTTCCCTGAACACCTTAAAAACCATGTTCATGAGTGTATCTCGCAAAACATCCATCGTGTCATTTCCATACTCTGTCAGCACCATGTCGGTATATATGTAAGGTCTATGAGTTCAGTGATCTTGGTGTTTTTTTGTTTTTGTTTTCATAGCATGGTTAATTTTTATGCTCACACTAAAGGTATACATGTCATGCGATGCCTTCGTTCTCTCGGTTGCATTTGCAGAATCTTTTGATAATTTAGTTCTCTAACAGCTTTCCAGAAATTGTACACTGAAATATGTCTTCCTCAACTTGAGTATGCTTCCGTGATCTGGAATCGCATGGCTAAATCTGGCAGCTACGCCACTAAGTGAGTTCAGAAAAAAAATCAAAGGCGTTTACAACCATCGTTTTGCTAGAAATCGCTCTGGATTTTGTTCAAGAACTGCCAGATTATTATCGTTGTCGTCACTTCACTGCCAACGAAATCGCGCTGACTTCTTATTTATTTACAAACTAGTTCTAACTATGATATCCTGCGCCTTGCTTCTGAGATATGTAAATTTTCGGATTACGCGTAAGTTAAACCAAGAGGATCAACCATTTCATGCACCTGCCAAGTTCTTTACACTCTACCGTTCACAGAATACAAAGTCTGCATGCATAATGTTCACTTTCATGATCTTGATGTTTTTCCCAGTCCACTGCCATTGTTCTTATCTCAGCTTACGGTGCTGTCTTAAGATAGTATTTAACGATGTACAGACTCTTTCTTTTTCCCGTTTTTCAGGCAGCCTTTCACAAATCTGTGCATATTCGCCTATATTTTTCACTGCTGTTCAATGACTCTCGAGTTGTCTTTTATTCTTTCCATTTTTTAGCTGATTTCTTTTTGTCTGTGCGTTTTCGCTCTTTTATATTTTTTAAATTTTTTTATTTTTTGTAGTTTGTATCGTATTGTTTAATTTTGATGTTTTATTTTTGCGAGTGCCAGCACTAAGAGCATATGGTCTGATTGATTGATTATCATCACAATCATCAACCTCACCACCACCACCACCTAAATGCGACCATTTCAGCCGGGATCAAACACCGTGTTTCGGGTCAGCATCTTAGCACCCTTAACTAGTACACTCTAACTGTAAGTATCTGAACCACGGTTGTCATTTTTTTTCGAAGAATACCACCACTATATGTGTTTGATTCTCTCTATCTATCGCTTTGAAAAAAAATGAATCCAACCCCTAGTTCAGGTGATATAGCACAAAATAGACAGTCTCTTACAAAAATCTCTCAGACCAATCCACCCTTCACAAAAATTTAAGGCACAATGGTGTATACTTCACGTTTTCGATATGTAACTATACAAAGCGTAGTCTAGTATTTTTTTTCCTGTCCCAATAGAATATATGTTTGTATGCAAAGCCTACACGGCCATACAATAGTGCATTGATTGCATTGATGAGTGTTTGAGTGCATGAAGTGGCATATCTGCGGTAGTTACGTGGCAGATACTATGATTGAAAGCGCGTGGAAAATTTCGCCGGCCCGTTTATTCATTCCCTTTTCGTAATGCTTCATATACCCTCTTCAGGTAGTAAGTGCAGAACGAATGCGCATTTATGAATCAATTTGGAGAAAACGGCCAGTGATCACAACGACAACAACAACCCGAACAGCCTTTCATTCTATATTTTTTTTTTTGTGTGTGTGTGAGTCATCTCGAAGCAGTCGCATTCAGGGAAAGCGCAAGAAGTATATACATTCACCGCGACGTAAGTCTATGGCTGATAAAAAAATAGAAAGATAAGAAAGGATCACGTTTTTAAATGTGTCACGACGGGCATAGAAAAGGAAACCACGAGCGTGGTCGTATAACTCGGCAACCTCCGTTGTGTGCGTGACACATTTGGGCAAGAAGTGACTGAACTCGCGAGCATCATTGCTTCAATTACTATTATACGAGGCTCCCATTCTACACAAAAGGCTTTATTCTGTCTTTCCCTTTTTCCTCACTCTCCTTCTCTACACTCTCTTCGAACAGTACGCTCTTGCGCATGCGGGTCATTATTCCGAGCCCTCTGCGGTGACGAAGTCTATTGGCGAACGCTTGAAATATGGCAACCGTATGGTGTCAACGCGGCCTGTCCGTTCAAGTTCCGTTCCGTATGCGATTCCCACGAGCACCCGGGAAAGAATGATGGGGAGTTTTTGCGGAAGTACACACCTTATGTCCTCCTCGGACATTGCGTGAGGCCACCAGAAGTTTACTACTTCTCGACGCGAAAGTTAAGGGAGTTATAGGGAACGAGGTTATATTCAATGCTGGCAAACTCGATGGGGTCCAGCAGTTCACATTGTCTTGCCCTTGCATCTTGGCGGAGGCAGATGCACGCAATCGTGGTAGACGACAGTGAGCAAGGGGACGGAATATATTTATATTCCATCGGGAGGCCACGCTGTAAAAGGCGGTTTACGGTTTCCGTCCTCGACATAAATTCTGCTCGGTTGCGCGCGGGCTCTATTAAAGGCGCCTTCACGCGTGACAGATTGGCTTCGTCGCATAAGTGGGACATTCGAGTCGGTTCTTCCCTCCGGATGATTACTCATTCCTATGGGTTCTTCGGCTATCTTTTTTTTTTCACTCTCTAAGCTCGTGGCTTTGACATCGCGGTTTGCTCCGACATGGTGCGTCCGAGCGTGTGGTCACGATGGTCTCTCGCGTTTGCGTGTTACACGGTATATGTGCTGACAGGGAAGACATCAAAGTGCATTGATGTGGCGATGTCATCATTGCTCCCAAGAATGAACTGCCAGTGCTATGAAAAATAAAATAAAATCGGAAGTTTAGTTTCATGGATGTGGGAATAATTCGGGGAAGATGAATTTCGCGACCAGGCCTTGCATTACAGTTTGATGAACCGACGGTGCTATATCGTGTCTTGTGAAAACACACTTAACATGCAAATACATGCATCGATGTATCAGCGAAAATCAGCGATGGAGCTCGCAGAGCTCTTAATCAACGTTGGCGTTTCATATGACGATTTCTTCAACAGTTCCTGCTGCATGTTACCGTGATGAATTATAATTACGCTTAAAGAATGGTATTAATACAAATATTTGTAAAAAACCACATATAACCAAACTCACGGCGCCCGGCATTGGAATGTTACAGTTCTTGGTAACTTCACTGCCTTTCACACAACCTTATTCTCTCTCTCTCTCTCTCTCAACAATTCTTGGCTCATATACACGCATGCAAGAGCTTAAAAGTGGGTTACTGTGTGAATAGCTCACTGCTATTACACAGTAGAGCATCAACTGTGCTCTGAATCATCTCCTTTTTTTTCTTCATGTAATATCAGAATACTATTCATAGGAATAGTTGATGATGGCGCTATCTGCTTCCATTCTCTGATGTGTTGTCTATGTTTATTGGTAACATTGTGTTATAATTTCCCGAAGTTGACTTCAGCCACAAAGACATGACACTTGCACATAGCATTTGAAAGAGCAGACGTGGCAGTTGGTAATTATGTTTTTTTTTTCGATGTGGAAAGTGTGTGGATTGGCTTTGAGGTGACGTCCGTGAATTATCAATTCAACACGATAAATTACTCAACAGTTACATCAAACGACTTGTCGGAGGTGCTGTTTTTCTCTACGACCAAGAAACAAATGACTAAAAAGAACACACCGAGAAGCATACGGTGATTTCAACTGAAGATCTTTCGAAAATGATTAGGCTACAAAAGTCGCCTGCCCTAACTCCAGCGTTTCCATAAGAAAAGTGCAAATGGATACCAGAAACGTCAATAAAGAAGTCTGTTTTGACGTGGGGCAAATATCTTGGGTGAAAAGCAGCGAACGCTACAGCACTACACATTTACTATTTTATTAACCGCCATTTGATAATTTTGTTTGAATCTTACCGTATCAACAGGGTCTAAGTAAAGTTGCCATAACGTTATGGATGGGAAGTCATTGGACCTTCCGCTTTTACGTGCCACTACGTGGCTACGAGGCACGCCATATGAGAAGGGAGAAGTGGAGATACGTATACTTCGGATTACTTTGCTGTCAAAGGTTCCTTAACGTGTACCTAAATCTAAGCGCACGGGGGCTTCTTCTTTATTTATTTCATGATTGAAATGTAACCACCACTATAACTGAAGGTGTGTCTGCATTATGGAAAGCAGAACCCCAATGTAACCGCGGTATCACTCATGGCTACTGAGCTGCGAAGTGGAGCTCAGTAGCATAACGACTCAACCAATGGGCTACCACAACATGTATACAATCACTCATGTATGGCACATTCACAAGTAACGTTTTCAAGAAGAGCTCTGCTCAACACTATAGTAGCAGCAACAAACGCATTGGCGGAGAATTGGTTACGGGTTTAGTATAGCGATGCCATTTTGTTGCGATCTAATGCAACATCCTGCAAGTTTACTCAGCAGGTAAACTACCAAGCCATTCGGTAAATCACGTACACTTTAATTGTAGCGGGAAAAATATGTACAACGCTGGCATCTGTGACTCTTTATGGTATGTATTCATATTCAGACAAACGGTACACAAAATGCGTATACACATATGTAAGCTACTTGTGTGGACGCAATGAAAATGTGTGGGTGCATGGAAAAACCTGCGATAACTCATTAAAAGGACGAAGTAGAATGTACATTCAATCACACACCGTCACCGGTAATGAAAGTGTGCTATAGACAAGGCTGTGATTCTTCATGAGCAGCGTATTTTCTTAATGTGTCAAGATAGTCAATAAACTGTCGTAAAAACCATTAAAGGAAGAGAAAGTATACATGTATTATAGTACAGCTGCTTTTTCTTTGACCTGAAGGTCGAAAGGACGCAGATATGGTGAAGTTGCTAGTTCTTTTTTTTTTAATACTTGACGTAAAAGTGCTACCTTTAGAAGCACTTAAAAGAAGCCCGCTCCATTCATGCCCTATTGTGATTCATTTAGCGAGTCTGTTGCATTGAAGCCGTGTTAAAGGCGTTTTCGTTTGATGACACCATAAAAGTGGTTCGGTGAGGTAGGGGACAATTAAGTATTATTTCTGCAAATCGGTCTAATGCTATATGTCATACAGGGACACGAAAGAGTGCGCTAACGTAGTTGTTGGTTCCTTTCAAAGATTATTCGTTCAGCACTCTATCCTTAAAGGCCGCCAATGCAAGCAGAGTGACATAAATCTGTCATCGCATACTGGTTGAATTTATCTTATTCGATACCCTACGATGCCTTCATGGAAGCCCAATCTTTCGATGCAATAATTTCCAGTGGCCGTGACAGATTTGGCCCTGCTTTGACTTCTTTCTCTTTTTGTTGGAGGACGTAACGATTCACGTGGACCCATCTGTCTTATCCACGTCCCGTCGGCTTTGAACTTGGGCATTATTTGCTTCTTTCTTCTCCCTCTCTTCGGCGCGGCATATCTCGAAACATCCGAGCATCGGCGTCTTTTGTCCGGCCACGAATTATTAATCCCATTTGACGTCCCGCTGGCTGCAGGTTACGGCAGTGACACAGAGCAAACTCTGCGGCGGTGGCGTCACGCCAGTTCTGGAGGTCACCTTCAGGATTACCTGCAAACCTGTGTCTGTGGTGTGTTTCCCACTATGGAAAGCAGAACCCCAAAGGAACCGCGCCATCACCCGCGGCTTCTTTACTGCTCAGGCGCTTGACAACGGAAAGACGCCGGCAGCATGAGTCAGCCGAAACAAATTATGAACCGTTAGACTGTCGTGAGGTCACCTTGGGGAGGGGATCCCGCTAAGCCATAATGGATAGCGGGAACCTTCGGTGCATGTACGTTTTCTTTTGTTCCTTTATGTTCCTATCTTTACTCGCACGACTCGCTTTGACGAAACGCGATTGAGTTTCATTTTTTCACGAGTGTTCCATCCCTATTTCTTCGCCGAACCCCCAGCATTGTCCAATGGCGTGCACCCGCTCTCCGAGGGGCGCCTTCTAAAGTGAGGGATTTGTGTATCGAAACCGCTCCCAATGGCGCTTCGTGTGCAGCTGGTGCTGCTGCAAGTGGCACGATTTCGAGGAGGGTGGGCTTTCCCAAGGCGGACCTGTTCTAAAGGGACTTAGCTGGGTGTGCCTGTATATGCTCACTCTGGGTTTCAAGCTGATAAACGCTATACCGCACCCAGCACGCACAGGACTAAAGCAAATATGATTTTTTTTTCGGCGTGTCTTGGTGATCATGCTCGTGCATCGTATTCAACTCAGGGCTTCGTCCATCCTTCTGCTGCTGTTTTGTCCTTCCACTAGCCATGTTAATTATTCAGTTACATCACTTACGAACAGGAGAAAGCCAGGACTCATTTTCACGTTCTTAACATTGTTGGAGAGAAATATTCTTGTTTTCGGTAAATTGTTCCTAAACTGCAGCCATGCTCGGTCCCTAATAGTAATGGTTAACTTCACCACTCAGTGTACTTATGACAGCAAAGACTCATGTGTGCTGCGCCTAGCGATTCAAACGTGATATGCGGACTTTATGGTGACATTGTGTTTTTTCGCACCGCTCCTATAAGCGTTAGGAGACTTCTTGGAGGTGTAGGGCTGTCACATCACAGGACGCAGGCTCTCGCGTTCATGATGAGCTAGCTTTTCATGTACTGGATAGAGTCAGCTCAAGGTCATAAGCGCTCAGCGATAATGTTACTGATAATATTTATTATTGCATTCCCTTATTTCCTTTGAAACGGGACGGTGACCAGCAGTCGCATGTGTCCTCATGGTTCGCATCATTCATTACTTCATATGTTAGACTAGCAGCGTGATTATACCAATATATTTCTTTGCCTTCGTACAAGCTACTGTTGCCCCGCCGCGGTGGTCTAGTGGCTAAGGTACTCGGCTGCTGACCCGCAGGTCGCGGGTTCGAATCCCGGCTGCGGCGGCTGCATTTCCGGTGGAGGCGGAAATGTTGTAGGCCCGTGTGCTCAGATTTGGGTGCACGTTAAAGAACCCCAGGTGGTCGAAATTTCCGGAGCCCTCCACTACGGCGTCTCTCATAATCAAATGGTGGTTTTGGGACGTTAAACCCCACATATCAATCAATCAAATCAAGCTACTGTTTCTTTAATGTACTGTTATCTGCCTCCGTAAAGGGCCTTGTTCTACAAAACTCATCGTGCACTATATATACTTGTCCAGCTATATTCGAAACATCTCCTGCGGATGTCAGCACCTAACAAGTCAATACATCGGTTTACCTTGAAACCTAGAGCCGACGTGAAATGCATGCATTGCACGGAGGCTCTGAACTGAACAGGCTGTCACGCAGGCAAAAAAAAAAGTGGCCTCAATGGCTGAGCTCTTTCGATCTTCACTTTTTGATATGGGGTACCGACTTGATTTGTGGCTCATTAAAACTGAAACTGTGCGTTTTTCTTTAAAAAAAAAGACTGACAACGTTATTTGCACTTCACAACGTACGAGACACCATGGAACACGACTTATGGTTGGCAGCATCAAAGTTCTGGTCGTGGCTTATTACTGGATACCCTTCGTTGTGCAAGCACATTACGGCAGGGTAGGCTGATGAGAATCGAATGGCGTGTGAAATTAAAAAAAAGCATAAATGAGGGACGCAAGAATAACGAATACCAATTCGTGATGACTTGTTGGACGAAGCAGAAAGGAGAAGAGACACTATATATATATATATATATATATATATATATATATATATATATATATATATATAATGTAAATGCAAGGTGAACAGCGGTAGCGGCGTCGGTACCGAAGCAGCAAGAGCAGGCCGAGTATACGGGCAGCGTCGCAGCAGCAACCAGGCAGTGCTAGCTCGTGCCTCGCGCCCACGTGTCGATGTCGCTGCAGTAGTGGGCATTCCTCTTCACTACACTTCGTCCCCCGTCGGAAAAGGAGCCATCCTGGCGACTCACGGTGAACAGAGTACGAGCGGGTCGTAATAAGGTTTCAGCCGCTGTACGTGAACGATTTCACGTCCCCGAAAGCGCTGGTCTGTGGATGGCGTAACGGGTTCGACGATGTAGTTAACTGGTGAAGTCTGCGAGACAATGCGGTAGGGTCCCTGGTATTTTGAAAAAAACTTCGAGGAAAGCCCTGTTGGCACAGCGGGAACCCAAAGCCACACAAGAGTGTCCGGAACAAAGTTAGGGTACGGGTGGTTATCGTCACGCCGAGACTTTTGTCTCCATTGGTCGATGGTTGTGAACGACTGGGCGAGCTTACGGCATTCCTCGGCGCGGCGGGCAGCTTCAGAGATGGGCGTAGACTCGGAGGAATCGGGGTGGTAGGGCAGAATGGTATCTAGTGTGGTGGACGGGTCTCGGCCATATAACAGGAAAAATGGTGAAAAGCCCGTAGTCGCCTGTGGAGCAGTATTGTAGGCGTATGTCACAAAAGGCAGAATGAGGTCCCAGTCGGAGTGGTCTGAGGCAACATACTTTGATATCATATCCCCTAGGGTACGGTTGAATCTTTCCGTCAATCCATTCGTCTGCGGATGGTAGGCGGTGGTAGTCCGGTGAATAATACGGCATTCGGCAAGGAGTGCGTTGACGACTTCAGAGAGGAACACACGTCCTCTGTCGCTGAGAAGTTCACGCGGTGCGCCGTGACGGAGAATGAAGTGCCGCAAGAGAAAAGAAGATACGTCGCGTGCTGTGGCAGCAGGCAAAGCGGCTGTTTCTGCGTATCGCGTCAGAGAGTCGACAGCGACAACAATCCAACGGTTTCCGGAAGCCGTGAATGGAAGAGGCCCGTACAGATCGATCCCAATGCGGTCAAAAGGCCTGGCTGGGCAAGGAATTGGCTGGATCGGACTAGAGGTATGATGAGGCAGAGCTTTCCGTCGTTGGCACTGTGGGCATGACTGAATGTACTTGCGCAAAAAGGTGTACATGCCTCGCCAATAAAACCGGGAGGAAATCCGAGCGTATGTTTTGAAGATGCCCGCATGTGCGCACTGAGGGTCAGCGTGGAAAGCTGAACATATTGCAACACGAAGATGGCGAGGTATGACAAGTAGCCACTTTCTGCCCTCAGACTTGTAATTCCTGCGATAAAGGAGGCCATCGCGGACCTCAAAGTGAGCCGCTTGACGGCGCAACGTTCGAGAAGATGGAGAAGTCGACGGATCTGAAAGGAATCGCAGAACAGAGCTGATCCAGTCATCCTTGCGTTGCTCAGACGCCATGTCACAGTTATCTGGGAACGCAACCATTTTGTCCACGGCAGATAAACATGCAGAGCTTTCAGCGGACATAGGTGAGCGTGATAAAGCGTCGGCATCAGTGTGACGTCGGCCAGACCTGTAGACAACACGCATGTCGAACTCTTGCAACCGCAAAGCCCAGCGAGCTAAACGGCCGGAGGGGTCCTTCAACGTGGATAACCAACAAAGCGCATGGTGATCGGTGACTACGTCGAAAGGGCGACCATATAGGTACGGTCTAAATTTACCTAGAGCCCATATAATTGCCAGACACTCCTTCTCTGTCACAGAATAGTTCTTCTCCGCTTTGGTGAGGGTACGGCTTGCGTATGCGACTACGTACTCCTGGAATCCCGATTTACGCTGCGCGAGCACGGCGCCGAGTCCAACACCGCTCGCATCGGTGTGTACCTCCGTCGGAACAGTCGGGTCGAAATGACGCAAGATTGGTGGCGAGGTTAACAGACGGCGCAACTTTTCGAAAGCATCGTCACAGGCGGGTGACCAAGCGTAACTTTTCGAGTCACTGCGTAGAAGTTCAGTCAAGGGGGCGGTGATCATAGCAAAATTCCGAATAAAGCGGCGGAAATACGAGCAGAGGCCAAGAAAACTGCGCAGATCCTTCAGAGACGCAGGTTTAGGGAACTCTGCAACTGCCCGAAGCTTGGCTGTGTCAGGAAGAATACCCTCTTTAGATACAACATGACCGAGGATGGTGAGCTGACTTGCGCCGAAGCAGCATTTCTTAAGGTTGAGCTGAAGGCCAGCGTCAGTTAGGCACTGCAGCACTTCATCTAGCCGGCGGAGATGCGTTGGAAAATCCGGGGAAAATATAATCACGTCATCCAAGTAGCACAGGCATGTTTTCCACTTCAGGCCACGCAAAAGATTGTCCATCATCCGCTCGAATGTTGCGGGTGCGTTGCAAAGACCAAAAGGCATGACACAGAATTCGTAAAGGCCATCAGGTGTGACGAAGGCCGTCTTAGGCTGATCTTCAGGTGCCAGAGGGACTTGCCAGTAGCTACTCCGTAAGTCAATAGAAGAGAAGAACTCCGCACCTTGGAGGCAGTCAAGGGCATCGTCGATTCTCGGTAACGGGTAAACGTCCTTTTGAGTTATTTTGTTAAGACGACGGTAGTCAACACAGAAGCGAATTGACCCGTCCTTCTTCTTAACGAGAACGACTGGAGATGCCCAGGGGCTGTTCGAAGGCTGGATGACGCCACGCTTGAGCATGTCAGCTACTTGGTCATCGATAACCTGGCGCTCAGCTGCGGACACGCGATAGGGTCTTTGACGCAATGGCGCATTGGTACCCGTGTTGATGCGGTGACACACGGCTGACGTGCGGCCGAGGGGAGTATGCTGGCAGTCGAAGGAATAACGGAACTTGTTCAGTAGTCGTAGAAGCTGAGCACGTTGCGAAACGGTTAACGTGTCGGCGATGGAGCTGCTCAGTACGTCCGGCCTAGTAGTCTGCGGCGAAGAGGCACAGGTCACTCCGGCGACTTCGTGTTCGGCGGAAGGACCAGCCGGCATGTCGATAATTGCAGAAGGGTCGAGACTGTAAACACGCCCGACGCACTCACCCCGAAGTAGTGTTACAGGACATGATAACAGGTTCGAGATGAGTAGTCTGCTGACGCCGTCATGAAGTTCTAGAAGGGCATAAGGTAGCGGCGAACACTTGCGACGAACGAAAAGAGCAGATGGCGTGAAAAGGGCACTAGACTCGGCGAGAGAGTTGCGAGACACCATGGTAAGGGCAAAAGAGTGCGGCGGTATGATGACGTCTTCAGCAACAAATAGTTTGTCCCCGGTTTCATGAGCATCATATAATGGAGCGTCGTCAAACACTTCAAATGCCACCTCAGCGCGCGAGCAATCGATGACGGCCTTATTAGCGGAGAGAAAATCCCAGCCCAAAATGAGGTCATGGGAGCAGGAATCCAACACTAGCAATTCAACGACATAAATGAGGCCATCAATCGCGATGCGAGCAGTACAAGCAGCGGCCGGTATGACGTGATCTGCGCTGGCTGTACGAAGTGATACACTAGCTAGTGGCGTCATAACTTTTTTCAGCAAGCGGCAGAGTCTAGCACTTATCACTGAAACTGCGGCACCAGTGTCGACAAGAGCGAGTGCACGGACGCCGTCCACATGTACGTCCAGAACATTCGTTGGTGAAGTGAGAGGCCTTGGTCTTTTCGCTGGCGACGCAGTTCCTGCCTCTGGAACTGCGGCAATTAGTTTTCCCGCTCTGGTGATGAAGGACGACGACGCATCGGCGATGGCGAGCGGCGTCGAGGTGATGGCGAGCGGCGGTCAACAGGAGGGCGGTAATCGGTGTACGATGACATCTGGTCGGGTGGCTGAGAGCCTGTGAACGAACGGCGTGGTGGCACATAAAGGGCAGGTTCGAAGTTCTGGTCGTAGCTCTGTCGGTACACAGGAACGCGCCGACGGCAGTATCGCGCTATGTGGCCAGGAAGCCCACAGGCAAAGCATATTGGGCGATTGTCGAGTGTACGCCATTGTCCACTACTCTGGACGGACCTTGGCTGAGCGAACCGAGGAGTGGGTCGGAGCGGCACGGCTGAGGGAAGCGACGTAAAAGTCTGAAGAGGTGGTCGAGCCGCTACTTCAGCATAGCTTAGAGGTGCATTTACCTCGGCACAGGCAACAGGGCTCGGCAAGGGTGAAGTCTCACGGGCAGATGGCAGAGCCGCGCAAACTTGCTCCTGGATAACCTGGCGAATGTTTGCTGGCAGAGGTGACGCTGGTTGGCCGGCTGTTGATAGCAGCGATAGCTGATGAGCGACCTCAGCGCGAACAAACTCCTTAATCTGCGATCGGAGCGACTGAAGGTCAGATGTGGTGGTCAGGCTGGAGAGGGTGTCATCCGGGACGTCAGGGCGTCGAGTGAGAAGACGCTGTCGTCGCAGCTCGTCGAAACTCTGACACAACTCAATAACCTCAGAGACAGTGACAGGGTTCTTGGAGAGCAGCATTTGAAAGGCGTCGTCGGAAATGCCTTTCATGATATGTCGCACCTTGTCAGTTTCTGCCATCGACCGGTCGACACGCCGGCAGAGGTCAAGGATGTCCTCTATGTAGCTGGTGAGTGTCTCACCAGTTTGTTGGGACCGGCCTCGTAGGCGTTGTTCTGCGCGAAGTTTGCGCACACCAGGGCGTCCAAAAACATCTGTGATGCAGGTTTTGAAGGTAGTCCAGGTGGGGATATCCGCCTCATGGTTTCTGTACCACAGCTTGGCAACATCCGTTAAATAAAACATCACGGTGCCAAGCTTTGTGGGATCGTCCCATTTGTTAGTAGCGCTGGCTCGTTCATACGATTCCAGCCAATCCTCAACGTCTTTCTCGTCGGTGCCGCTGAAGATGTCGGGTTCTCGCAAGAGCTGGGCACCGGGACAGCTCCTGCGTGGCGAAGCCGGTGGGGGTGTGAAGACAGCGTCGTCAGGCATGACGGACGGCAGCTTTCGGCTACGCAGTTCCAGGACTGGGGAAGACCGCAGCACTCTCCACCAAAATATAATGTAAATGCAAGGTGAACAGCGGTAGCGGCGTCGGTACCGAAGCAGCAAGAGCAGGCCGAGTATACGGGCAGCGTCGCAGCAGCAACCAGGCAGTGCTAGCTCGTGCCTCGCGCCCACGTGTCGATGTCGCTGCAGTAGTGGGCATTCCTCTTCACTACAATAATATATATATATAATATATATATATATATATATATATATATATATATATATATATATATATATATATATATATATATATTATATATATATATAGCTTTTCTCGGGGTGCGACCAAGCTAACGTCTCTTTTCCACTTCACACCATAAAATGAAGTCGAAAAACAAATGTGACTGGCTCATTCTATTAATCGACGAATTCAATTTGCTATTAGCCATTTTAAGCAGTGTGAAACAATTTTTCTAAGTGTGTGCCCTACTAAATGAGACCTTACAAAGAAAAGCTGATGTATTTTTTGGAACTATTTACTGTGTGCCAAACTCCGGTGTCATTGAAAGAATTTTTTGCACGTATCATAGAAGTTTTGTACAACAGTGATATTTAGTTAGTGGTACCATTGATTTCCCTTCAGTGCCATGCTTGAAGAAATATACCCGATATTTTATAGTAAACCAATATCTGCAAAAACAGCGAAAAATAAAAATGCATATTAGAAAAATAAAAAAATACATCTCGTGCGGTCAACTTATCTTCGTTAAGTTACAGATCACACTTTTTGTAATAGATTGCAAAATATTGAAGTACACTTAAATCAAAGCATTTTATTGAAATACAGTCTGACTTTTATGAACACTTCATGTTAATAAAGAAAAAAAATTCGCATGTGTGTAAGCCCCTCTCCCAAAATTATGTGAGCTCTTCGAATCAAAGAAACACGATCAAAGAAAAAAGTGTTCGACAGTTGTACCTTTTTTTTTCCTTTTTCAGCTGCACCATAAAAACCGGTGATGTCGCGACCAATTATCAGTTGTCTTTCTCATTTCACAGTACTCACAGTACTATAAAAACACTCTGATGTAATTTGTTTCATTTGTAATAAATGAATTTCAAGCAATGCTTATAATTTATTCCTCCATTATTCCTACCGAAGCGGCGAACTACTGTCGTATATAACCATTAAGAAACAATGCAAAGAGGATGAAAGAAAGGAAACGCTATCGTGGAATATTTTACAGCGCAACGGGTTAGAACGGACAGAGAAGGGACATACCGCTGAACTCTCAACTGAAATTTATTTGGAAAAAGAAAGGACATATATAGGAGGCAATGAGTCATCGAAACTGTGCGCATGGGCACATGTGTTAGAGCACAACACGCTTCATGTCTTGTCTAACAGGAAGTTATATTCTTCAGATAGATGGATTACTTATGCACTTCTTATTGGATTTAATGAAAAAAGCTTCGACTATCTCACGCGTGCACTGATCCACATGTCTTCATTTAATGGAAGTTTTCTTTAAGTGGGGCACACATTCGCATCCGAAAGACTTCCTAAACACTAGAAAGTGAATAAGACGTGCGTTCGGTTTGGTGTATAGGGGAAAAAAGGACTTTGGAGCGAAAAGAAATAAAGAACGAGAAGAAAGGTGCTATCAAGGTAGACCTGTGCGGCAATCTTCTACACGCCTACAGTCTATTCATAAGCCCTGCCAATCAGCACTGATACATTAAATCAAATGAAATCAATCAACTGAGTTTTATTAAGACAAAAAGAGTAAATACAAAATCATAAAATATACAGACGAGGGTCCCAAAGTACGCGCCAGCGAACGGGACCCTCGGTTATGGTTACCCTTGAATAAAAATAAAGCAGCAGCCAGAACTGAAATAACCGATTATTAAAAGACAAAAGGCATGTAAGAAACCAAAAACAAAAAAAACAGCCTATAATGAGTAAACTTGATTGATATGTGGGGTTTAAACGTCCCAAAACCACTATATGATTATGAGAGACGCCGTAGTGGAGGGCTCCGGAAATTTAGACCACCTGGGGTTCTTTAACGTGCACCCAAATCTGAGCACACGGGCCTACAACATTTCCGCCTCCATCGGAAATGCAGCCGCCGCAGCCGGGATTCGAACCCGCGCCCTGCGGGTCAGCAGCCGAGTACCTTAGCCACTAGACCACCGCGGCGGGGCTATAATGAGTAAACTTGGAAGCACCACAACACCAGAACAACTGAACAAACAAGGAACGCCTAAACGAAAAAAATAAACACACGAAAATACGTGTTACTAAAACACTGATCATTAATACAATATATAGCAATAAATCGGATACACCTAAATAAAAGAACTTCATAAATTTAAGAAATATCGCTTTATTGACTTTTTAAACGAAACCAGAGAAATTTTACATAGTGATGGGGGTAAAGAGGTCCATAATGACACAGAAGCGTGAAGATCATTTACCATAGTCAGTATGAACCTTGGGAAGCAGGAAGTTGTTGTTAGCCGCAAACCTGGTAGTGTTAGTATTAACTAAAAGCTCTCATTCAATGAAATTGGTAGAAATTTTATGTTTATTTGTTCATGCACAAACATAATTAAAATAAATCTAAATAAGTTGCTGGCAATCAAGATGTTAATACAATGGAAGAGGTGAGTGATGTTATCTGTCGCGAGCACAGTCAAAATAACGCGAAGGGCTCTATTTTGTAAATGCTGTCAGGATGAAAGATGATATTTATGAGTAGTACCCCATAAAGTGATACCTTAAGTGATATAGAAATGTATTAAACGAAATTTAACTTTCAGCTGGAAACCAACACTTTCAATGCAATACGTTCCTTTCTTGCAAATAATTACATTGACACTATATAATATATCGCGCATGCCTATGAGTGTCAGCTATAGAGAATATGTCGGTGTACGCTAGGCATGGCGATTTGTAACCACCTCATATTTTCTCATATTTTCTCATATTTTCTCATATTATTCTTCGGTCGTGTATTGAATGATTTGTGCAATTATATATCTATAGTGTACTCTATGTAAATTACAAAGTTATGTTAATCTGTATGCATGTATTATGAAGGTAATCTATATGTACTGAGCTATTTAGTACATCCGTTAGTGTATATTTTCTTTTGTGTATGGTTTGTACGCAAGACGTGGTTATTTGTAGTAGGCTCACATTTTCCTTCGAGTCCTGTACTAAGTGATTTATCTGTTCAGTACATATATTTTTTCCCTTCTCTTGTTGTTGTTATTGTTGTTGTCTGTTTATGTACTGAGAACACCGTTGTACGCTGGTGCCAAAACGGGGGCCCGCAGCTTCGTCAAGCTATCCATGCGATGGCTTTTTCTTCCGGCCACCGGCATTTTGTACTATGTACATGATGTCAATAAATTTCACTGTTCACTGTTCACTGTTCAAATAAAGAGAAAGGAGTGCTTTATGGGGAAAATATGAGCGAGCTTTAAGTAAAGCGCGAATGCCGAATGCTGTCATTTTTCTAACGGGAGCAATATGGAGGTTGAATTTAAGGTTAGCATCGAGTAGAACACCAAGAAATGATACGCTGTCACTCATATGAATAAAATGAGTCAATGGTGATCCCTGGTGATGAAGTTAACTTGCGTTGAGGTGATCTAAAAACCATAAACTCAGATTTATTTGGATTAATAACTAGATGATTTTCTTTACACCACATGGACACGTTACACAGTGTAGCATTTAATTTATTAGTTACACTAGTGACACAACTATCAGCAAACGAAATGGTAGTAGCGTCAGCATATAAAACACAGTGAGCCTTAGTTTTAATATCAGGATGGTCATTATTGTAGAGTAAAAAAAAGTAAGGGACCCAGTAGTGAGCCTTGGGAATTATAAAGGTGTTAACACCTTAATTTATTGTTTAGTAGATGAAAATGAACCTGCTATGTATATACAATATGCTTTCTATTAGCCAGGCAACTGTTTAAAAACTTGAGGGATGGACCTGTGATACCGTAAGCATCTAGATTCTTGGACAAAGTGAGATGATTTGTGGTGTCAAATCATCTCACTCAAAAAAAAAAATCAAAGAAAACTGACCCCACGATGCACCCTGAATCAATGGAGCGTTTGATGTAGTCAGAAATGGAAAGAAGGGCAAGGTTAGTTGAACTTCCAGAGCAAAAGCCAATTGACAGGAATTCAATACGTTAAATTTACTCAGATACTTGATTAGCCGAACTATAAATAATTTTTTCGATGACTTTACTGAGTGAAGAAAGAGTACAGATCAGACGATAACTGAAAACACGTTGTTTATCACTTTTTTTTAAACACCAGATGTAATTTGGCTATCTTTAGAAAAGTAGGAAATATGCCATGCTTGAACGCAAGATTTATAACTTCAGCTAGTGGATTGCAAATGATATCGATTACAAGTTTTATATGGCGAGCTGAGATGTTATCGATGCCAGGGCCGGTCTCCTTAAGTGTTTTGATTGCTGTCGCTACATCGTCAGAGCTCACGGGAAAAAGAGAAAAAAAAATGGGGAGAAGACTGTAGATTACAGTGAAACCTTCTTTGTTCCTGACTTAAAGTTTCAAAAAAGTAGTTACTAAAAGCATTAGCAACACTTTCAGGGTTATCATGTCTAATGCCGTTATACGTCACTTTCTGCAAAGATGAGCTGTGCGATGATCGGTTTGGAAAATCATTCAACAGTTGCCATTGCCTTTTAGAGTTGTTATTCTCTCTCAATAATCGTTCATCATAGTACTTATTTAGCATTTTTAGAGAGACATGAAATAACATTGTAATATTATTGTAACGAGAAGCTAAAGCAGCGTTAAATGGTTCTATTTCTAGTTTTCGGTAAAGGTTATCTTTTTTTTTTGCGCGTACTTTTCAGCAGTCCTTGAGAAAGCCATGAGTTCTTAGGATATATACACTTATTTTACATTTAACTATTTTTGTACACTCTTCTACAGCTTTAAGGGAAAGGGCAGAGAAAATGTTGAATGTCTCGTCTACATTGCATAATAATGTGACGCTTGACCAATCAATAATACGTATAGCAGTGAAGAGCGATTCCTGGTCCAGTATGGAAGTAACATGCGAAGGTGCGTCAAATGGCTTCACGACACTAAATGTTAGAAAAATGGGATCATGATCAGTGATATTCACATCAATTTCTGCTGCAGAAGAAAACGGTGAAAAATTACAGATGGCGGTATCAAGTAATGAAGCACCACCTTGTAGGCGATGAAATAAGACACTCAAAACCCATAACCAATGAAACAATCGAAATAATCCGTACTTGAACAGTGATCAGATTTAAGGAAATTAATATTGATATCCCCAACCAAGATTACGCGCTTGTTTTCAGATGACAGCTGATGTGAAATGGTGTCGAGGCGAGAAATGAAATCCTTCACGCTCGAAGAAGGAGGCTGTGAGTATTGCCATAAAATACTTTCTTGTGTGTAAAAAAAGGAAGACTCGTATTGTGATAGATATATCTCAGAGCAGAGTATGTTAGTGAAAGTAGCACACATGGGCGTTGTGGTGTAGCCGTCTTGAATCCTTGGCCAAAACAGCAGCATTTCAATGGAGGAGACATGCGAAAAAGTTTCGCGCACTCATATTACGAGGCGAATCAAATAGAACCAAGGCTGTGGCAATAAATATGGAGTCCTCTATTATGGCGATCCTGATAACCAGATGGTGCTTTCGACTCGTATAGCTCAAAAGATAATCTAACTTCACACTCATAGCCTCCTCAGCCACCACAGCCACCTCGGAAATGAAAGCATGTACTTAGTGCGCTTCCCCGCATAGCAAGCGCATGATAGTCCCGGTGGCTTTACCGCAAGCCCATCTAGCATGATTGAGGCGATATTGAATGCGCTTGAGGGTAGCTAGACTTAGGCGCACGTTGAAGAACCCAGGTGGTCGAAGCGATCCCGAGTCTCTGAATATATATACAATGTGTCTCATAATAATCGTGTTCTTGGCATGTAAACTAATGCTGTTATTGCGTGTAACTTGAGTTACCTTTGCAATACTACACCGCAATCAAACCATGGAAATCTTGCTTTTAATTAATGAGAACAAACAATTTTGCCTAATCTGTTTCGTTTCATTTGGTTTTTAGTGATTTACTAGTTCGATACAGGCTACACAATCACAACGTTCGACCGAACTAAGCCTTCGAGGACGCATATGTATGAAGTTTTGCTGGTGTACGTGCTTGGCTGTCTTAAAGCAAGCAAATGTTCGTATACGCGTGGACAGTAGGTATATGTACTGGTGACACGACCGAGATGGGGCCGAGATGACCCCGCCACGGTGGTCTAGTGGCTAAGGTACTCGGCTGCTGACCCACAGGTCGCGGGTTCAAATCCCGGCTGCGGCGGCTGCATTTCCGATGGAGGCGGAAATGTTGTAGGCCCGTGTGCTCAGATTTGGGTGCACGTTAAAGAACCCCAGGTGGTCAAAATTTCCGGAACCCTCCACTACGGCGTCTCTCATAATCATATGGTGGCTTTAGGGACGTTAAACCCCACATACTAATCAATTATTCAATCAATCAATCAATAATCAATCAATCACTCATGGGGCCGAGATGTGCCTAACACACACACAAAAAAAAGTCAGCGTTGCAGTTGTGAGAATGAATCGAATAGAGGACATACTATACTGGTCCCATGATCAGCTAGAGGAGGTATATTAAAAAATAGAAAATAAAAGCTTCATGTTGTCGACAAACTGAAGGATGAATATTGCACTATAAAGAGTCTGTGCGCGGTTTATGTTTAATGTTAAGGACAATACAGAAAGAAAAAAAACACATTTTAGAGTCTTGAATTGGTTAACTGTGTTGCACGCATTGTTTTCCTTATGCGGTCTTTGATGTTACTTTTGTGAGCTCTGAGTTCTGTAATGCGTACGGTTCGGCAACATACCAAACTGGTTGGAAATGGAACTTCAGAGAAACAACACACAACGCACAGACTTTGGGTTTCCGCACCAGCAAATTAGACAATGTTATTGACACTTAATCGGCTGGTACTTGCAATTTCATGAATTTCAATCCACGAGCAAATAAAAACTACTCCAAGGCGATAACAAATGTAAATATAGCTATATTGTTTACACCAAAGTAACATGGACCACAAAAACGTTGATCTCGCATTGAAAAAGATGTTATAACCAAGTTATCGCTTGCGAGATACAGCGGCAACTTTTCTGCATAGAGACAAATCTCCCAAGAACGTCGCGCTTGCACAAATCCCTACTAATATCCTTGAAAAGTGTCCGCGAATCAGCATAACGCGGCGCGCCGCATCTTATCCTAAACCCCGAACCCGCATTTTCGCCGACCATGATTACTCCCGGCCCGAGGCTTTCGTGTTGATGGTGTTGTCGGGCATCTCTTCATATGCGCGGCGACTCAGCAGCGGCTCCCATTAGCGTCGGCGCCGTATAGCGCGTGACGACGTGTCGTCAGCGTCGTTTACAACCACGGGCTCTCTGGCCTCGCTTACAGCCCACCATAAGTGGCACGCCGCCTTCAGGCCACGACACTCTCGCATGCGTATACTTCGCATTTCTTTATTTTTTTGTTGCATGGCACTTCTAAGGCTATGCAGTATATCGCCTGCTGTAAACGTCCCCAGACTGCCTCTTCGGCGGCTCGAGCTCTTTCCGCAGCGCCACATTTCGGCGGGAGCGCGACTTTCTCCGTGGCCGGCGTAATCTACAGGCCCGGCCGGCCACGTCGAGTGGAATAACTCAGGCCTTCCCGCACCAGCGACGCGCACTTACACGGGTGACAAACAGGGCCAGGCGGCCGCGAAGGCTGAAATATGGAGGCACGTCGTCGGCTGCCGCCACCACCGCATTCCTCCCTCGCCTTTATTTTTTTTCTCTCATCGAGTGGCATCCTGTCAGCGGCAGAGGCGCCTCCCAGCGGACAGTCCTTTCGACTCTCGTTTCCTCCTGTTACGGATCGGGCAGGCGCACTACTAGTAGAGGCGGTATAATCCACATCTGCGGGGAGCTTGGGGCCGCGTTGCGCCGTCCCCTATTTCTCCCGACTGAAACACCGAGAGAAACCGCGGCAGGGTACGGTCATGGTGTGCCGTACCCTACTAGGAGAGGAGCTCCGGCGAGGAGGACCGCCAAGAGCTTCTCCTCCCCGGGAGGGCGCGGCTGTGTCTGCCGCTGGCAGGCAGGCGGCGGGGCTATCCGATGCGCGGGCATGCTCGCCATAACTCCTCGGGTGCCCGCCATATTTCTGTCTTTGACGATGGACCATTTGCTCCCCGCTCACTATCTGCGAGCGCCCCGCAACGCCGGGCCGACAGGGGCGCCCGCCAATCTGCCTCGCTCGTCGAGCGGGAACGTGGAGCAATAAGTTGCAGCGGTTCCTCCATTTGCGCCGCCTGGCGTCGCAGCGATAGAAGTTTCCCGACAGCCCCCGGCGGCATGTGCGGGCTGGCGGAATGCATCGCGTACACCTCAGATTGTCTCTCCGACTCTTCAAGAGTGCCATTTGGCGCTGTTGGTTTGGGCCGTTGACGTCAGGCTCGGCTGTGCTTATACTTGGCATTTGTAGTTCCTGCGTTTTACTTTTGCACACACTCGCGGGACAGCTCTGATATTCGCAACTCCAGGTTTTTACTTTGTACTGACATGCTTCTTTTCCACTGCCACGCGAGCAGATCGCCGGCCTTCCTTTCCATCACTGTCGTGGAGGCCCTTTCCGAGGGCCTGTCACTGAGCTGACATACAGCCTATCCGCTTGTTCTTGAAGCTGTTTCGTCACGTCATTTTGCAGCGGCAGTCGCGCAGTGTATTCACTTTATTCCTTCTTCGTTACTGCCTAGGATGTCAGCTCCTCCCACCGACACCGCTTCACGACGGGGATTTAGAAAAAAAAAAACGTAGAACGTTGTTTAGATGTTGAGAATCAGTACGAAGAAGCTAGGCAATAATTCAAGCTTTTCAAACCACGCAGTATGCTGTAACAGCAGTGTGTTTTTTTTTTAAGGCATACTTGTGTCCTTTAAGCCGCTTGTTGTTCACATCTGAGTTTCATTTTTAAGCTGCACCAAAAGTCTGTTTCGATTACGTTTGGGAGAGGGCGGTTTTGGAGTGAGATATCTTGTGGCGGCTTTCCATTAAAGGCATCCGTTTGCGATATTAAAGTTTTTGAGCAATAGGTCGTCCGTCCTTTGAAAGTTTTCTGATGTGAGAACTGCCGTATTGAAAATCACTGCAACAGATAACAGGAGGTCGAAGCTTGGAATTATGAAGTTGCGTCTTAGCTTTTCTTTTTTCTACACGGAGAATTATACATGCGTCTCATTGTAGAAGTAATATTATAGTAGAAGCATAGAAGGCATTTTGTCAGACGAAAGGAAAGGTGTGTATAGCAGTTGTATCGATTCGTTGTGCTTTTCTTAAAATTTAATAGGACCCACATTCACACACATTCGATTCATCGCTGATTGCTCATGCGGTGCTGTTTAGAAGGGTAATAACGAGGGTGCCAGAAAAAAAGAGTTTATAAAAAACTTTTTTAACCTAAAATTGATCTCCAGCTTTGATATAAAATTTCTTGTATTCATTTGTTGAGTAATTACAGTGGTCGCGAATATAATGTCATTGATATCCAGTAATAACCACCTTACTTTTTTTTAATATGTTGTGCAGTAGATGTCGCCTTCTATAACAGTGGATACTCCCCTTAGCATGACAAACACAAATAACGGCCCCATAAAATGCACAACATAGAAAAACAGTGGACGCCGTGTAATAGTGTAAACATTTTTTTTCTCATCCACGTTTGAGCGAGAAGAGGCAGTGGGGAGTCACACAGATGTGTCAACATGTGGAAATGCACCAGAGTAAATGAGAACACGTGTATAACTTCCGTGCGTGTCTACGTAACATAACACATGTACCCTAAAGAAAAGTAAATGTAAGCAATACACTCATAGAGAAGTGAGATGCACAGATTATTGTTCCAAACTCTATCAGAGGCATCATTCAAGCGTGCCGAAAATGCCAAGTGCCATGTCAGTCGGTTGCTCATCATCATATTAATCTATAGTGTATAATTAAGGCATGGTACTGCGGCTGTTCTTATATGCTTTCGATAGCGCTTTTTCACTCTTACGGCAACGTCTTTGCAATGAGAGAGAGGTACATATATCTAGTTCTAGAAATGGTTGGCTCTGTCTCAATGCAAACATTCAACTACGCAGTTGCGTAGGTATAACCTTTTAAGGCTCATGCGTGGTTTGGCAGCCTATATTGCATGTAGCAGCCGGCGCCACTGCTTCCTTCCAAGCGCGGGGAAAGAAAGTTCTTTTTTTTATTTATTTTACACCATGACTCCAACTTACTCCTACAACGATGCCAAACTACCTCCGACACGTACGGAGTCTTGTTTCTTTGTAACATCCTAGGCGTACTTTTCACACCCTTTCGCTTCAGCGCCCTCTGGCGAGGGGCGTGGCGCTGTTCCTTCCAATCGGCTGGAACGTTTTCCTTTTCGAGTTAACTCTCTCGAACCCACGCCCAACTTCTTTTCTTTGTTTATCGTTTTATTTCGTCACCTTCGCATGCAGGCTGAGATGTATATCGAGAATATAAATATGTGATTACAGAAGAGGAAGCAGTCGCGTTTAAAGCTAGGCGAAATAAAAAAAAGAGAAAGAAGAAAGAGTAGAAGTCGAGAGTGGGAGCGTAGAAAGAAGCATAAAGAAACGATGATAGGCGGAGGGAAGATATGGTTAAAGTTGGAGAAGTTATACAACCCTGCAGTGTAGACGGCCTGCGCAGAATCTTGGAAGGATTCAAAATTTATACTGTGAGCTTTGCGAGCTATTCACGCGTAGGCAAAATGAATGAGCAGAAAAGAAGCAAAATAAGAGTACTTGCAAATATAAAAAAACGCAAAATAAAGAGAACGTATAAAAGGACTGAGTAAGAGGGGTTTGCTGCTCCACGTGTGGATGGAAAATAACCACACTAGATGCAGTGTGCGAGAGCCCACAACTCGTCGCCCGTTGCGATAGTGCACGCACATCGGTCGTTGCATATTTATGAAGTTTGCGCATCGAGCTGGCCTCCTCCTTGATACGTTATGATTAAGTTTCCTTCCTTTCCATCACCTCTGCTCGTGCAGCACAGTTTATTTATATTTGGCTGTTTTCGTTTTTCTTACCTTTTTTCACTCCATCTTGCTCCACATTGTAGAATATACTCGATGTCCTCGCTTATACTTCTTTCGGGAGAACTCTGGAGATTGCGACGCGTTCGTCTCCAGCGGAGATAACGATACTGCGCAGTCGTCCTGAAAAGATTTTTCGTAGTTTTCGATTTGTTATTCTAACATAAGATGTGTTACGTGGGACAAGTAGGTGCAGACTTGCGAATTTGACAATTACACTCATTATACAGGAAAACGATAGGACACATGGGACAAGAGTTGGTCGTGTGTCCACCTTCTTTTGTCCGCTTTAATGTATGCTATTTCTAGGCTTGATACCTTCAATTTCACATCTCTCTTGCCCTTGCGAATCCTCGCGAATTTCTTGTAATGTTTCACTATGCTCAGACTAAAGAAAACAGGATATGTCTCCGTTTGTGCTTGCCAGTATGAAGAAACAAACGAGAAGTCCGTAAACATACTGAACATTATTAAAATGAATCTATGCATGTGTTTTTGACTATGTGAACTTAAGCGTAGGCACAACATATATGTGGTTCTGTTTCAAATAATGTCTGCACTCTCTCGAATAGGGCACGTTCTAACCAATAACGTTCGTACTACCAACAGAGATTCAAATTTTTGTGAACATCATAAGCGATGAACTGTAATATGGAGAAACGTCACAGGACATCAAGCGCCTGTTGTGGGTCAACTCTAATGAAATAAAGAGAACGTCGTTTTGACAAACTCTTGGCCATGCATGGATTTCTTTTGTAAAAGCTGCGAACTTTTGTTCTGGGGAATGCACTGCAGCAAGCAATATAGTGATGAGTACTGGTTTGTTGGAAAATGTTGGTGTCTCATGTAGGACTTCTAAATCTCGCTTGATTTGTAAACGCAAAGCAGCGGCACACATTTGTCATCAAGCTATCGAATTTAAAAGATAAAGTGAACTGAAATACATCGACATAGATCAGTTCTCCTAGCGCTTTTTATCGTGATAGCTGCGCATCCGTATGACGAACTTAGTGATGTTATTATATGAAAAAGTTTGCTCCTCATGCGCCAACGCAGTAGGTTATCTGTTGAACGTGTACGTATACCCACTTTTGAGTACATGATTTTTTTTTCTAATAGCGCGTATCTTGGGGCTACTCAATCGTATACAGTTTATACTTTACTCGGTCCATTAGTTCGGTAAGTTCTCGCACTGACCGCATCTTACTGTCAATTGAGTACATTTATTTTCGATCCGGGCGCACAATTCGTGACCGGCGAGCGAGAAGGGCTCGGTATACCGGCGTTCCTTCATTTAACAGAGTGCCCCAGCTCTTGCCCAGAAATTGGTCGAAGCCGAGACGTGCAACGGCGCGGCAAGCCTGATTCGATCCTGATGTCCCGGGGACCTCCCCGCCTACCCTCCCATGCGTGGCGCTGCCCAAACTGTTGTGGCATATACCTCGCTTTTCCCCCTCTCCACACGCCCCCACACTCCTCTACATTCCCTGTCCATCGGGAGCCCCGGGCCAGATAACAGGGCCCTATCCGGGAATCGGCCTTATCGTACTTTCTTGTTAGCGCCCGCTCTCAAAGCGGCGGGGATTCGGTCCTGACGACGCTGCGAGAAACTTCCTGTCTGAGCCCCCGCATAGCACGGGTGGGCCTTCTTTTCCGATTAACCTCCTCCTACGAGATCCCATATACTGCACCCACCAAACAGGCACCCGCCAACCGGTACAGTGAGATATATAAGGCTTGCCTTTCACTCCCCACCACCTCCTCGTCTGAGGCCGCTACGGAGAGCCCCGGTATAACGAACAATCGAGTATAAACGAAGGAAGAGAAAATCCTTCTTTTCGTTGTTGCCTCGGCCTCGATTTATTCGCCGGATTCCGATGCTTTCTGCAGGTCCCGGAAAAAGAGATCTCTCGTTTTATTTCTTCGCTGTAGTGCATCCAGGCTGAAGCCAGCTGAGAAGAAGAGGAGCTGATGAAGCAAAAGAAAGAAGCAAGAAATGAGAAGCCTGGGGTGGGCACCAATGTCCCGAATGGGGCAGCATATCCACATATCTTCCTTGGCCGGCAGCAGCAGCCCGTGAGGACTTCTACGAAGGAAACGACATGCACCGGCATACGTTTTTTTTTGTTTTTTGTTCTTTCATCTACACTTCCGTCCATTTCGATTCCACTCCGATTTCCTTTTCTTTCCTTAAGCAAGTCGTGCGCTGGCCTGGCGATCGAGTCCTGCGTTTCGCTTTCGTCGCCAGCTTCGAAATTCGGGCCCCGGGCCTTTGCCCAGGAATACGAGGCCCCTCTTCTTCCAATCCCATGTCCGGCTTTACTGCAGATTCACAGAAGATATTCGTTGTTTTATTTCTTCCTTTTCTGCTCAACTTGGTGCTTTCGATGCGTGAGACAAGAGCGGGGGCGTCAAGCTAATTTGAAGAAAGCAGGATTGATCCCAGTTCAGAGCGGATGGCCGTGAATGGAAAAGCAGCATTCTTTCTGCCTGAAGATAGTTTTTTTTTAGTTGAGCTCTCTTGGTGCTTCTTTCTCTCTCTCTCTGCCAGTTCACGAAACTTTAGAATTGTCGTAGTCTTATCTATTGTCATTCGCTAGCGCCATTACGTAACAAGCAAATTAGCGTGATTTCCTTAAATTCTACGATTTTACTTTTCACTCGTAATAAATCGATATGAATGAACAGACTATACGCCAATGTTTGCATTGTTTATGAAATCAAATGTCTATCATGCATATCTTATCTTTCTTTGCGAATGCAAGCGAGTATAATAGGAGTTGACAAGCAGCCCTCGCTTATGAGTGCCTGAAGAATAAAACAGAGAAAATGTACGCTCGAAGAGCACCATATGGAAGATGTAGGTAGCATGACGCCATACGTAGGGTGTAGGCATCAATAATATAAAATACAAGATGTAGTCCTGAGCCCCGCCGCGGCGATCTAGTGGCTAAGGTACTCGGCAGCTGACCTGCAGGTCGCGGTATCGAATCCCGGCTTCGGCGGCTGCATTTTCGATGGTGTCTAAAATGCTGTAGGCCCGTGTGCTCAGGTTTGGGTGCACATTAATAGCACTAGGTGGTCTAAATTTCCGGAGCCCTCCGCTACGGCGCCTTTCATAATAATATGGTAGTTTTGGGACATTAAATTCCACATATCATCATCGTCATCATCAAGATGTAGTCCTGATGAGTAGAATGGAGAAAACGTTTGGTTGAAGAGCAGCACAGGAAAGTTGTAGTATGAAAGAACAGCATATATTGGATCTAGGCATAAATAGTATAATAAAGGAGATGTAGTCGTGAGGAAAAGCATGCATAGAGAAAATGAAGACACGGCTAATAGAATATGTGCGATGTAAGCTTGAACAAGATGTAGGCTCAAAGTATGGAATAGAAATGCAGGCTCGCAGTTATGACAGATCATTGAGTCGAAAGTGTTGCTGAAGTCATTGTATCAACAAGATGGCTTGTCTTCCTGAGGCTTGGTATCCTGACGAAGACAAATCTTCTCGGCGAAAGGTTGGCTACAGTGGCATTCCATGTTTGACAATTTCTTTGTAAGTGTAGACGTAATTGGACTTTGAATCTTGCTTAATAAAATATTTTTATTCATTGGTATCATTCGAAACAATCAATGCTACTATATACAGGCCAAAACTAAGCGATGACACAATAGCGCAAATATTTACAGCCTGCTTACGCCTGTCATGTAGCGGGGACGACAAAAAGTGCGCTTCTCCCCAAAGTGTGTGTTACTGCGGAGAAGACGCCGTTAGCGAACGCATCGCGTATACGACGCGCGCTGTTCATATTAAATTACAACGAAATTGATAATTCCACATTCATCATACATTTTCAGTCTAAAAGGGATTTCTTCTGCGGCCTTAGGCAAAGGCGATGAAGATCAGGGTGTTGTAACCTACATATCAGAAATTGATAGGAACTGTAGGATTACTGTCTCATTTACCACCTAATTCTTTTTTTAGGTTCTATAATAGATAACAAAGCTAAGAAATCTTACGAGGCTAAGAAAACGAAGGACAGTCAGCAGTTTTGTTCTCTTTGCTTAAACACTTAGCTCATAAAGTTGCACCCGTACTTACAGAGAAGTGCAGCACCTCTGGAAGTACAGGTGAGGGAATTTTTGCAGGTGAGATACAGGTAAAGTAAGTACAGTATTAGTGACATCATCTTTATTTCACATGACGTTTTTAAAATTATGGCTGCAGACAATTCTTGTGTTTTCAATATGTTACCAAATACGTTAGTTAAATTCATTCATTTATCTCACACATCAGTTCTACCTGCTCCGGTGGCTTATTTTAGGCTTTCATAATATTTTGAACTCTGTCAACATTTCTTGATTCTGCGGTTGTTGGTTGTCTTGTTGTTTCCACACTTGCGGTTTTTTGTGGTTTTTATTAATTAGTCTATTTGGTCTTTCATTGTGTGTGTGCTAGTTCATTGAGTGATGTTAGTGCAGAAACAACAGCATTATTACTGCTAGTCGTTCTTTACCACGTATTTTGTTAAGTTGTCAGCAAGTTTACCTGTTATTCAGATATTACAATGGGATGCCATAGTTCTGTGTATTCTTTTTCCTGTGCGTCACCTGTAATCGCTAGTCTACCTGTTAGCTCAAGCTCTGCTCGACGGTGAAATGGGCAGTGTACGCGAGAAGCCAGGTGCAACCGCGTTAACTTCTTTGCCCTTTCACTCTCATTGTCTCTCATTGTCTCTCTGTGTAATTTACCGTGAAATCCGGACTAACGCAGATAATCTTGCCCTTCAAACAGACCTGGATCACATTTCATCATGGTGCGACGCATGGTTAATGAAGCTAAACGTTACTAAATGCAAGGCTATGCGAATTTCCCGTTGTATTTCTCATAATATACCGTGCGACTACACACTTAACCACAGCAATCTCGATCTGGTTTCGTCCTACAAGTACCTAGGAGTATATATTTCTAACAATCTCTCTTGGAACACGCATGTCGATTATATTACAAACAATGCGAATCGCACGTTAGGTTATCTGCGCAGAAACTTTTCTTTGGCTCCGACTAACCTTAAACTTCTGCTTTATCAAACATTAGTCCGACCCAAACTCGAGTACGCGTCATCAGTCTGGGATCCACATACCAATTACCTCGCTGACAGCATCGAGGCGGTTCAAAATCGCTCGGCACGTTTTGTCATGTCAAACTACCATCGCACGTCCAGTGTTACCTCGATGAAAGCCAATCTTCACTTACCCACTCTCTCACTGCGGCGTAAAATATCTCGCCTTTGCCTGTTCCATAAGATCTTTCATTGTATTCCGTCTTTTAGCAACACTCTTTTCCAGCCCCCATCGTACGTTTCCTCACGCAACGATCATCAGTTTAAAGTGGGCGTTCCTAGCGCCCGCACGAATTTATATTTTGAATCATTCATCCCGAAAACTGCAAATGAGTGGAACCACCATCCCGCCCCTATCGCTGCTATCACTGACCTCACTTTGTTTAAAAACGCCCTCTCTAACCATTTCGCGTAAATTCGCCACTTAAGTCACGCTGTGTTTTCTCTTGTTAGTTTTTTGTGTGCGCGTGTCATTCAAAGACGCAACCATGTTGAACATTGTTGTTACAACCACCCTGCCTCTTCTTCACATCACGCAGTCTTTCTTTTCTTTTATGGTTTTCAGATGGCCATTGTGCGCATATAATTTTGATTTGCTGTATTTCCTGATTTTCTGTACGATGTATACCCGCTCCTCTCTGTAATGCTTCGGCCTTGAGAGTAAATAAATGAAATGAAATGAAATGAAACCAGATATTTTTGAAGGTGCATCTTTTTCTAACTGCACGGAGAAATATGCATCCTTCCCTATTTGAACGTGCAGTTCCAAGTCCACAATCTCAATCGGTGCCTCGCACGCAGTGCCACCAGAGTGCATATTTTAAAAGCCATTCGTTGCCTCATCCCTGATAGCTGGCCACAAACGTATGCCACACACACAAAAGCCGTGCAGAGAAGCGTCCGTAAGCATTCAGGATACGAGATCGCCGCGTACAGCGGACACAGCGCCTTCTATAATCGCGCGCGCGCACTCAGCTTCAAGTGCTAACAGGTTAGCCGAAACAGGCTCGCGTTCAAACAGGCATGGGGTCCACTACATACGTGGCACTTGCAAAGAGAACATTTGCTCGGGGGCTGCCCGTCGTGCGAGTATGGCCGACACGGTGCAGTGCGGCGGGTAACTCGTGGCGATTTACGATGAGCGATTAGACTTTACTGCCAGAATAGTGGCCGTGTTTACGGGCTCGTATATGGCGCCTCACGGTCAAGTGGGAGGCCAGCGCCATGCCCGCCCCTCCTTTCCCACAAGTCCGCCGCCCACCAAGCAACAAGGCCGAGAGGTGAATCGCTTGTACTAATACAGGCGCAACATTAAATCTGTCGGCGCCGTTTCCTGGCCTGGAACACCAATTTCTATTGCCCAAACGGTTGTAAGAGGGCTGTTCGATTTCTTTACCTCTCGAAGTCTGCATGGCGAAGTTTTACCCTCGCTCGCATAGCTTGTGTGATTTGCGTATGACATATGGGCGCGAATTGCATTGCATAAAAACAAAAACGGCGTGCCCTAAACACCAGCGTGCCAACATAGGTATGCATGTAGTATCTTCACGGATATGCTTGTTGCTAACAGAGGGCGAAACATAGTGTAATTCGATTAGAACCAGCTTGTAATAACGACCCAACATTCACTTCCTTCAACGGATGCAGCTGCACGATAGTTGCATCGGGCGCATTTCTTAAAAAGGGGTCGCTCAAAGCTTCGTTGAGTGGTTTTGTTTTACTCGTATAAAGATAATAAA
Source organism: Rhipicephalus annulatus (assembly GCA_013436015.1). Lineage (NCBI taxonomy): Eukaryota > Metazoa > Arthropoda > Arachnida > Ixodida > Ixodidae > Rhipicephalus > Rhipicephalus annulatus. The sequence goes on from WOVY01009711.1 coordinate 58,339, forward strand.
AAGCATAAATATTTATTGCTAAAGGGTTCACACTGAAACAATAGTAATGAGCTTTTAATAAAAGGGCGTGACCATTACTTCAACCAACGTAAATTTGGGCGTTCTGTTCAAGAAACAAGGACAAGCATTCTAGCTGCATGAAATATGGTGATGACGCGATGGACACTACTGAAACATGTATGATGCAGAGCATCAACTCTTAAACATATTCAAGCTATTACGAGCTTCTTTTTCAGTTTGCTGTCTGTGCTGATGTCGTTATCAAACTTACCCCGTGAAACGTTATCCCATTGCATGCACACAATGGTGAGGATTGTGGGTTTCACCGAATCCTGCTATATATTAAATGCTCACGCCTGAACTAAAGTGTTTGCACTGCGAAATAACAGCGTTTCACCTTTATAACATAAATGCCATTACACTGAAATGTTTTAACGTTAAATCGCAATGACACGTAGTTATTGTCATGATTGATTTCGGACTACATTCAGGTTTATAGGTCTCTGAGAGCACGTATAGACAATAAAACGATGACACTGCGATCATACAGGAGAACTAGCGTTAAGGTCAGTGTTTACATTCCAAGTTATCTAAAATATGCGTTGCAAAGGTATGGTGCTCCACAACAAAGGATACAGATTCACAGTATAAAGGAATGAGATGCTTACATAAAATTAATTGAAAGCAGATTCTACTGCGAGAAATATTTACGTAAATATGGGACACTGGTAGATACATTCTTTTGGAACGTCCAGTTATCGTTGGACTCGACGCAATTTCTGTGTTAAGAAAAGTGAAAGAATCGCTGGTAAAGCTCGAAACGTGTCGATGTTTCCGTTTTATCAATATTTTGAGCATCTATGACATCGCAAAGTAAGCAGAATGGTAAAAACCATTACACGCTAATCATGCGAACTTTAACCTACATGGCGCAGCAGTAGATTCCTTATTGGGCTTGAGGACATATCGTGGCGCCACCTATGTGCTTGCGTCAGTCATAGGATGCCGGGGGGTGTCGTCTGATCGAACACAGCATTTCCTGCGCTTTTCCTATACCACTCGTTTATGTTGTACGCGTGCACCGCATGTGCTTCCAACTTGCTTTGAAGCTCATTTCTTAAACAAGCGGTATTACCTGACAACCCGGGCAAGCAATCCACAACTCGTGGTTTCCCCGGAGGCACCCGCGTGTCTAGTTAGCGGGCTACAATCGTGACCTAAAGCCGGTACAGCTCACTTAATGGAGGATGATTGCAAGTGATGTCGTAAAAGTTAAGCTAGTGCTACATTGTGAAATACTTTCCCCGTGAGAATTATTTCGATGGAGGTGAAACGGTAGAAGTCCGTGTAGAGTGCGATATCAGAGCGCGTTCAAGACCACCAGATGTTCAAAATTTCCGAAGCCCTATACGCGACGTCGGCCCTCGTAACCACATCATGGTTTTGGGACGTATAGAACTCCAGATATTATCATCCCCTTGAGAATTACCATGACTGCAGAAAACGAACGAGTGAATTTGCGATAACGACGTAATACCCCTAGCGCGTGCGGTACCTGCAAAACTGTCAACGAACACGTGGGAACGGTGAGCGCCAGCGTCGTCAGGCGTGCTTAGATACGAGTCGTATTTGCAAAACAAAGGGCCAACTTCCCCTCAATTGCTCGTTTTAGTTGTGCTCCGATCTGACTGGCGATCATCACCGTTTTTCTTTTACCTCTGGCATATTTGCTTTTAGCTTTAGTTTAGACTTTCGATAACGTGTCGATGATAGTTTTCAGCGCCTTCAATGTGAGCGTAAACGCGACAAAGTGTTTCGTAAGGAGGTCATCGTGAGAGATATCTGAGACGTGGGCGCTTTTCCGTTTATTTATTTTGTTAAATTACAGTGAGCCTATGTAGTCGGCCTATCGTTCTCCAACATCAATAACAGCCCCTGATAAGCCGCAAGAAGCACTCGTGAGCACTCGTCCGTTCTACGCTACCGAACATAAATAGCTGCGGTGACGGAGACTACATCCCCATTACGAATGTGCTTTTTGCAGACCTGGAAGTTAGAGTTGGTGTCGTTTCCCATTTTCCAGCTTTACAACGCCAATTGTAGCGCATTTGCTCACATTTGAGAAAATGGTGAAAATGCGCGGAGGGATTTGTCTTATGCGTCTGGCAATGAGGCATCGGCCAGAACACCAACAAGCTGAAGACTTGCACCCTACCTGGCACTGTTTTTACGGCGATAGTATCTATAACTGGCCAAATAGAGCTTCGCACGCAGAGAATTGAACGTAGTGCTCCGCAATTTCACCTGAAAATAAGGAAGGAAAGAAGGAAAATAGGAGGAAGAGAACGGCAGGGAGGTTAACCAGCCTATAGGCAGCTGGTTTGCTACCCTGCAAATGGGAGGGGGAGGGGGGAATAACGTTCTACAACAAGTAAGCAGTAAGGCGAGCAACAACATCATATCTGGGACGTCAAAGCTATCGCAACGCCGGCCTCTCCGGTGGAGGTCCTCGCCGCCAGTAGACATCAGGTTGCGCACAGCAATCATCGGAGGTACGACTACCAAAGTAGTATAATACTGATCTCAGCAAGAAGAAGCAGGCATTCGCAACATCACTATCCGTATATTTTTTTTCTCACTTCGAAATAGTCACCTCCCTACGTCGTTTTCTTCTGCCTTTCCGATGCAGAAAGAATGGTGCGAGGAACTAATACAAGCCGCTTGCTAAAACCTCTTTTCCTTGGGGGAGGGGGGGGGGCAAGCAGCAGCCAAAGCAGCTTGAACTCCGCGTTAACTAAATTATTGCTTCCGAGAAGAACAAGGCGCGCACGCATCAGTTGAACGCAAGAGTAGAATGGCGGCAGCGGGAGGACAAGGCGGAGGAGGCTGGAAAAGGCAATTTTGTCTTTGGCCAAGCGTAAGAAGAAACAACGCCCGCCCGCCGCGTTGTTCCTGACGCGGCAACTGCGTCGCTTGTTGGCTCGCCAGCCGTGCGAGAACCGCTTCGATTCTCCGGGAAATGGTGAGGTCTCCGGGTAGCGTTTCCCAGAAGCGAAGGCGCGCTACTCTCGAATTCCAGAGCGGGGGGCGCGAGGGAAGTAGCTCGCCTCCCCAAACACACCCACGAACACAGGCCTAACCTCTGGCTCTCCGTTTCCCCAACCCAACAGCGCTGCCAGAGATCCTTTCCTTCTCACCTATCGGGGTTCTCCTTCCACCAGTGTTGTTAGAAAGCGCGTGTTTTACTCTTTTGCTTTTTCGTCCCCTTTTTGAGGGGAGCGGCAACCATGGCCGAGCACTTCCCGTCCCTCCCTGGCAAAACCAATTGAGAGGCGCCGCCACCGCCGCCACAGCCGTTGCTATTTCTCCTTTCCCTTTTTTCCACACGGAGAGAAGTGCGGGAACGAGGAGCCCACTCCCCGCTGCGCGTCATGCCACTATTTCTTAGTTGCTACTTACCGTTTTCCCACCTCCCTGCTGCTCTGTTTCGCAGCTCTCGCGTCCCATCTCGCCCCCTCCCTCCTCTTCTGTATCCCCCTTTCCCTCGTTCGTTCCCCTGCTTTCTGCCCGCATCCTATGGGGCGAGCCACAGCGAGGAGAGTGAGCCCCTCCCACTTTCCTGCTGCCCTGCTTTTTTTTATTGTTTTTCGCTTCCCTCAATCGCGAGACCGGAGGGGGAATTGAATCTCCTTAGATCTTCCTTGGCGTGCCGGTTTTTACTTGTCCAGCTGCAAGCTGGGGGCCCCACCAGGAGGGAGCCGGGGAACGAGGAGGCGAGGTCTAATTTACGTTGCCAGGGGCAACCAGCAGATCCGGCAGAGTTCCGGCCGTCTCTTTCGACAGGCGGGCTGAGCCGCATAGACGTGTGGAATGGAGTCGCGGTTCGCTTCTCGTTTGCTTTGGTGCCAGTGAACGGAACTGCATGCGGGCCGATGCAGAATTCGGCGTGTAACTGCCTTGCGAGTCTTGTGAAGTTGAAGCCTACAGCTGCAACACTTTTTAGATTAAGTTAGGCAGATCATCCGGGCGGGCTAATTATCCAAGAATTGCCGCTTGATATAGTTGGCGTTGCTTTCAACAGTGAGGTCAATGAGGAAAAGCATACGCGGGTAAACCTGTGTGTGCGAAAGCTCTTTTTCATGTTATTACGACATAAATTACAGTTTAACTGGAAAAAAAGTAATCTGACTCTTTTTTGAGAGTTCTGGCTGGCAACATACATGACTCTCTTCGAAGAGGTTGGTCAGCTCTCTTTGGGGGCACATACTCCCTTCCGAGAGCCCTGGCACCCAAGAGTGGGTTAATGACTCTCTTTAATGGGAGTCATGTACATGGCAAGTCAGAACTACTCGGAATGAGTCACAAATGCTCGTACTCCCCTTCTTTTACTTTACAGACTATACACTAACCCGTGATGAAGCCTGCGCAGAAACATACGTGCAAGCCATTGAAAGTTTCTCGTATGCCGCGGCGGTGCAATAGTCATTGCGGTTCTCGATGGCTGGCTCAAAGGTCACTGGTTGGATTCTGGCCATGGAAGTCACATTTTGATGTAGGCGACATGCCGGAGGCCTCTTTTGTATTTTCTTTAATTTTTCTCCTTCCCCAATTTTCTGTCTTTTCTTTTTTTTATAACATCATCTTTCACTACCCATACCCTGCACATAGTAGCCAGCTGGTCTAAGAACTGGCTAACCTCCCTGTCCCTCCGCTAATTTCTTTCCTCCTTGCGCACTTTGATTTGGGCACCCTTTAAAGAACTCCAGGTTGGCGGAATTTCCGGGGCTCTCCACCATGGCGTATTCCGGGCCCATATCGTGGTTTTGGCGCGTGAAACGCCATATATTAGGATGCGTCTGGTTTCAGCACCATTTGCCGGATACACTGCGCATGCGTGCGCGTTGCATGCGTATAATACACCATGAAACGTACAGCCGTCAGCACCTTTAACACGAATGCTCCGCCACGTGTATTACAGCAGTTCGATTGACGCTGACACCACGTATGTTTGGTTTCTGTTGCCAAGATGCAAACCATATATGCCAGACATACTATCCAAGCCTACCGAGGTATTATCTCGGCAAAATCGCCCACCGTTTCGCGGCTGGCACCAGTCAAACTAGCCTTGGCCCCGCATCAAAGTGTTCGCCTTAAAGGTGCTGACGGCTGTACATGCCTTTAACAATGATAACGGCGTTTATCGCACTTGAGCTGCGATATACCTGGTGTACGCCTGGCTGCTAGCGCTTCGCGGCTGTTGGCTCGCGTGCTCATTCGAACCGCATCACACCGTCTAGGATTCCAACTCTAAACGTTCTTAGTGCTTTCAAATATTTGGTTTTCGCCAAAGTCTCAATGCTTTCATCTCTAATTAATTATTGCGTATAGTGTAGGTAAATTGAGAGAGAGTATTCACTGCCAGTCTGGCGATATCATAGCTTTTTAAGGCTTATCATTTTTTGCCCTATTTAGCATTAGCCTTAGGTTTGCCTCCACACAGATGCCTGATAAATCACAGGGTGGATAAAAATTGTCGTGGTATAGTGTTAATGGGGGAAGCAGTTATTTGCTGGAGGGCTCTGCTTTACTGTAACATTAATTTTTTTCTCTTACTGTTATCTAGCTTTACGCAGGTTTATTTTATTGCTATTTATAACCATTTGAAGCGAATGTTGCCTTGAAGACTGTTTACATATGCGATTTGGTGTTTTGTTTTCGGCAGCTGTTTCCGAGACGAGTGTCCTGGGTTCTTTTCAGCGCCGTCTTTCCGGGAAAGGTCCTTCGAAGTGACACATTTCTTCTTACTCACATTGAACCACAACCACTAAACAAACCAAGAACAAAATGAAACGGGGATGAAAAAAAAATGTGTGTCGAACCTATTCCACCATACGCGTGTGCACTCGATACGTGACGGAGAAAGCACACCAGGAATAGCCTCCTCTAAACGTCCGGGGTGATACCGGACGTACAATGTCGTTAGCCGTCGCCTCACTCTGACAGGCACCGGACCAGCCCGAGGACAGCCTCTGCCTTTTCTCGGTTACGCTTGAGTGGCATCGATCAACGTCTACACGTCTCGCCTTGTCAGACGCTGGGGAAATTTACTTTTTCCGCGAAGTTCGCCTTTCAGCGGGTGGAAAACACGAAGCTGTTCTAGTGCGTGAAAAATCACATGCCGGCCGTCGTTAAAAGACATGCTCTACCAGCAAAGCACGCAGCGGCTCCTGACAGAAGTGTCGTACATGGCCGTCTAAGGCATAAGTGCCCACTCCATTCCTCCTCATTTCCCCCCTCTATCTGTTATAATAATCTTTACTTGTGTTTTTAAGAGGACTGCTAAAGTCTAAGACTGCGTCTGAAATAAAAGAATAGTGTCGTTAGCATGGGTAATGACTACGTTTTCTTGTTTACGGCAAAAATTTTGTCTTTCTTCTTTTGTTTTGTTTTTTATAGAAGAAGAATCGTGTCTTCGCCGGTATCACGTTTTCATCTGCTTTATACAACCTTCGCTGCAATACACGAAGGTCCCAAATACTTGCTTTCAAATATCCGGACAACTCAATATTTCTCACACATAAATGATCGACTTTCTTCCCATTCGCTAAACAATTGCTTCAATAAAACTGGTGTTTAACTCAACTTTTAATGAACATCTCGTCTGAAAAAGTAGTAAGCCCCAGTGTTTTATGAAATGTGCCTGCCTTCATGTAAATAAATAGTGTCGTAGGAGAAATGACCTGGTCTTGAGCTACTGGAATATATCTTGCGGACATGTAAACAACCTAATGTAAGCAAACAGGATGTCATGCTCATTCGAAGAATCATTGCTGGCTGAGGAAAACAGGACTTGTGGACAAGAAAACAAGATCTTTCCACACCAACAAGACGTGCTAAGGTCCATTGCCAACAATCACCTGTAGTTTTGACGCTGCGGGATTTCTATTTTGCGCATTCAGAGAGCGTTTTTAAGAAGTAACAGACAAGCGGGCTTAAAAAAAATATTGATATGAAATGTGCAGTTGATAAATATAATAACCAATTAAAAATGGTCACAACTGACTGCATGTGGTTGCAGATTTGGTATAATTGCCTCAAGTATTTACGTAGTGCCTACTCGTTAATTGCATGTATAGGTATGCACCTTGTCCGACGACATGACTTAATGAATTTCTAAATTTGTGTCTGAACTTTAAAGAAAAGTTCCTGCGCATATCAGGCAAGTTAGGGATGACAAGAACTTAATTTATACAATGAATCCCGGTGCTCAATTATTCTTCTTCCGACAACACTTTAGAATCACTGACTGGGATTAAATTTTGTTGAAACTCTTGTCTGTAATCTCACGAAAAAGATAATGACAGTTGCGACCGTGTTTTCAATTTAAACTTCTTTATTATCAGCTTGCCTACTAATCTTTTTTCTGTACATGACGCATGAAGACAGTTCAATACGTTCTTAAAAAATGCTTTCGTTGTTGCCTTTAGTTCTGCATAACCGTTCACGCTTTTGTTCTTTGACAATCATTTTGGATGTGCTACTTGTCTCACTCTAATTTTTGGTGTGGTAGATATCTGCATAGACCATATAGTGTGACTTAAATCGGAAGCTAACTTTGCGAACAATCATAGTGCAACATGATGCAACAAAGCTTAAGTAGAGAAAGGTAAACTTTACTGTACAGCTTTTCAGCTGCGCTGTGAAGCTGCCCAGGCATGGCGAGTGTGTCTTTAAGCGATCGCAAACGATCCGAGCTTGGAAACTGATTCTGGTTCACACATGGAGGGAACAATGCTTACATGAAGCTTGCGTATCTTTAAAGGCTGAACAATAGTCAGTATATCTTATACATTATGCTTTATATATTTCGAGATGACATTATTTTTTTAAGTCATAGCACTTCACAGGATGATACTTCATCATAACACGCTTAAAAGCACACTGGTACGTATTTGGCGGCACGGTGCAACACCAGCATTATCTAATGCAGGCGATAATGTGTGCAGTGAACCTAAATACCTGGCTCTCGTGAACAAGTTTCTACTCCTTTATTAGGAATCCATTAGATTTCACGCAAAACACTGTATTGGCCGCACGTATTGCATAAATGCATGTTTTTGTTTGCCTATCCGAAATGAACACTAAACCCTGCTGAACAATACGGCTAGGTGCACACAGTATGCAGTCGCTAATTTAAATAGCAAATGTAGTAAAGAAAGATGCCAGCCCTGATTACGCTTCCACATGGGTCTCTGTGCTATAAGGTGAAGTGTTCTATTGAAAAAAAATCGTGCTTTCATTTTAATGTTTTGTGTGTGTGTGTTGTGAATAAAATTGAATTGAATTATATTCAATTAGTTGCTTCGTCTTTCGGTGTATGTGACCGCCTACTCAGCTCTGAAGGAAGGAAATATGTAACGATGCAACAAAAGGGGACAATTACAAGGATGGAATTAGAACGCAATTATACCGCAGTTATTATCAAATACTCAGTGGGGAAGGAAACTTTGCAAAGCCGGTGTAGAGCACCGGAGTCTTGTGTATTGTGCAAGTACTTACTGCTGAGCACATTCGCTTTGGAATTGGATGCATAACTCAGCTGAGTTTTTAAACAAGTGCATATTGGCATCAGCAGTGGCACACGTCGTACTTTTCTGTGATCGATGACTCGGATTCCACCGCTAAATATACGAGTTGTAACCTTTGCAAGTGAACCGATGGACTTTCCGTCCTTATGACAAGTGGCGTTTTTATGTACAGTTGTAGCATTTCAACGTTGCCGTATCGTAGACATGTTCATCATTTTCACGTATCATCAGCCCGGAAAGCCGGGGTCTTTTCTGCAGTACACGAAGGCAGCGCAGTAGAGCGACTTCCTGATGCGATGCGAAGCACTGTGTGTTGTGAAACGTGTCTCCCTTTGACTCCCTTATTCCCTTCTCCATCTGCAGGGTAGCAAGCTGGGCGTAGTTTGATAAAATTTCATGAATTACCTATGTTCATGTTCTTTCTTCTCATGATGCACTGTCACATGAGCGTCTTGTGCCCTCAATCTACTGTGTACGTTTCACTTCAGAAATTTATTACGGTTTGTGAAGTCATGAAAGATTATGCATTTTTTCACGATGATGAAGTGCGCACATATTGTAGTTTCTACAGAACGTCTCAATAACCGCCACGCTACAGGTGTGTAATCAGAGCCCTGAAAGTTTTATAGGGCCCCACCGCAATGGTCCAGTGGCTAAGGTACTTGACTGCCGACCCGCAAGTCGCGGGATTGAATCCCACAAGTTCGCGGCTGCATTTATGATGGAGGGGAAAATGCTGTAAGCCCGTGTGCTCAGATTTGGGTGCACATTAGAGAACCACAGGTGGCCGAAATTTCCGGAGTCCTCCACTACGGCGTCTCTCATAATCATATGGTGGTTCTGGGACGTTGAACCCCACATATCAATCAATCAAAACATTAGGGGGGGGGTTGTCAGGGAGTTAACACAAACTGCCGATGATTGGATAATGCGGGATGGGTGTCCGAGCACATACTTTTGAAATTAATTGAACTAATGTACCAGGAGAGCTTATAATACGTATGTATTCACAATAAGGCAGCCGCAAGTGAGTTAACTATGCAGAATGAAGAGGCGGATATAGAAAGAATTGCTTTCGTTTCAGCACCTTCGTTATGACATTTTTTTTTAATACACAAGATACGGTTACTTAGTTTTTGAAAAAGCAGCGCACGGAAGGATACAAAATATTCTTCTTCGAAAATCGTGGCTCAACAACTAGCCAGTCAGTACATATTAAACGTTTACCTGGCTTGATACTATCACGTCCGTTTATATAAAAACTGATTCAGGGATGCGACGAGCGGTCTATTCTCTGGCTACGCCAAAATGAATGTCATCTCAAAAGTTAGATCGACTTCACCAGAGACAATAGGGAACTGAAGGTTAAACTATTTTTTCGATCATAGCGGACACGCTCAGGCTCTATTAACGAAAGATTCACATTTATTCATACGCCTAGAATCGCTGCGCAAAGCTGGTAAGACGTTGCGATTTCAAGCCTAGCGACGTAGGTTCGATGAATGTTACGGTGACTGCCTTTCGAATTGAGGGTAAAATGAAAAAAGAAATACTTGTACACATAAAAGTCGGTTCATATTTAAAAAGGCCAGGTGGTAATAAGTAATCCGGACGCTCCTACTCGGGCGTGCCTCGTGATAATACCCCCTTTTTGTCATAAAAAAACCATTAGTTTTTAGGCATAGTTCAGGAGCTTCTAGTATTATCCTATAGCACGCATAAATATAGCATAAGAGGCATTCCTGAAAAGTAGCACACAATACCAGTAATTATAAAGTGCAAGGTGTGCAGTAACGAAATCAAACTGGTAAACAAGTTAAGTTTGCAACTTCGAGTAACTTGGAAATAAAAGAATGAGTCTGCTCATCCTTGGCTCAAGCTCGAAATGAAAGTTAGAAAGACATACAAATCTACTGAAAGCCAGGACTAAGCCCAATTATCAGACCTCCTAGAGTTTCCTGGAAGTACCGATAAATGCACATAATAGCAACATATAGTGTGATAACTAGACGATTAATGCGCCAAACATTCATACCTTTGTTTTGATATATGCAGTACTGGATACTATAAATCAATGTTAAGCTGGTCTTAGTGACTTTCAGAACGAAAAAAAATTAAGCCCGGGATCCTGTGGAACCATTAGGTGCTGCAAGTTTCTTCTTGCATTAACTACTTGAATTTTGGTGCTTTGCTGGTCACAAGTATACCTTATTTATGAAACACGCAGCATGTATGGCTTCGGATGCTTCTTTACCAGGAAACGTTTCTTAGTATGCTTCCAACTTTAAGTACATAACTGTTCTTCGGTTTCGTCCTAACGACAATGTTTGTTCGGGAATCGAACCTGCTTCCTTGAGCTCAGCTGCGCATGCACCTTCATCGTCAAGTTGCAGTGGCGGGTCATTTCGGCTTTAGAGGCTCCTTTTGAACTTTCCTGGTGCATTTGCTTGCCCCGCCGCAGTGGTCTAGTGGGGTATTCGGCTGCCGACCTGCAGGTTGCGGGATCAAATCCCGGCTGCGGCGGCTGCATTTCCGATGGAGGCAGAAACGCTGTAGGCCCATGTGCTCAGATTTGGGTGCACGTTAAAGAACCTCAGGTGGTCAAAATTTCCGGAGCCCTTCACTACGGCGTCTCTCATATTCATATGGTGGGTTTGGGACGTTAAACCCCAAATATCAATCAATCAATAAGTTGGAGCATTTGCTTAGTATACGTATAACTTCATCGAGCAACATGAAGTAAGATCACATAATGAATAGCGGATCAACCATTGACGATCTACAGGCTCTAAAAAAAATTCTTGTAAGTGCCCTTCTGCGCAATTCCAACATAATTCATACCTCAACCATGTCGCATGGTGTGTTTGCACTATATGCATTATTTAGGCCCTATGAATGTCATATTCTCATTTAGAAATTTTAAACTCTTCTGTGAATCACTTCAATGTCATATATATATATATATATATATATGTGTGTGTGTGTGTGTGTGTGTGTGTGTGTGTGTGTGTGTGTGTGTGTGTGTGTGTGTGTGTGTAACTCTGCATTCTGAATACGTGGTTACTGCAGCAATGAAATCGTTATGCTCCTCAGCACAGTTGGAAGCGTGGTCGAGACACGTGGCCTGTCATCTAGCCCGCTGCAGAATCTTTAAAGCCGCTAAAGAACTTTGTCTAACACCGCCGCCTTATGGCACGTGAAGCAGTCCGCTGACTAACATTTTGTAGGGAACTGGGGGATGTACCAGTACCTCCGGAACCAGAACGAATAAACGAGATACACACGAGAAACAGAAAGGATCTACTCAATTGCGACGTGTTGTCACTCATTCATTGGAACGACGCTGAGAATATAGAATGCGTAACTCAGATGACACCTAAGCCGGAACTCGCCCGACGTTTGCCATGTCGTCATTAATAATTTCAGGTCACCATGGACCTCTGAAATTCCCTACTTTGGCAGAAAGTAGCCAGTAGTGACAACCCTGTTCACTAGACAATGCCTCAACTCGTAGCATTCTGGCGATGCAGAAAAGCATTAACATGACGAGAGAGATCATCTCACTCAGACAACAATTTTTTTACTCATAAAACTCATTCTGAACAGGGCATTTTGACAGAACTAATACTCAGCATTTTAAAATATAATTGATTCTGCTGTGGTAGCCATGCTGTGTGTTATTAGAAAAAAAATTAGCGATATTTTGGTAGCATTAATATTTACACGGTACTTTTGAAGCTCGTGTTTATAACTTTCATTGCGTTATTAGTAACACACTCTAAATAGCCTGAGTGTCTATTTAAGAAGGGGATGACGATGTGGAAATATACAAGCTAACAAGTATTTCCAACAACTATTTGGAAGATTAGCGAAGCAGCCTGCGGTAGTTCATTGGTTTTCATATAAAGGCGGATGAGAACGCACCGCTACTATACCGCGTAAGTATTGCAGTATTCGCATGATGTATTTCGCTGCCGCATTGCTGTTTGTACTTGACCATGGCAAACGTGGTACGTTCTCGGTATTTTATTTAGTCCGCTGTTTACGGGGAACGTTTACTAGATGTAGGTACGATGTGTAAATATATATTTAGTGCCATCAAATGTAGCAGTCCACCGAACGCTTCCCTGCGTAGGTTGCGTTAAAGACGTTCATAGCCTATTACAGGGCGGCTTTATGCTCTCCCAGAGTACCTAGTACTGTAAATCGTTAACCACTTATTCTATGCACACATTCTTGCACACTTCGTAAGTGGGTATAAACAGTATGTATTATAGTATTATTATGACTAGTCGTGACATGAATGACGTGTATCCACCCAGGAACGACGAGGCATCGGAAACTTGGGCGTCAGAGCATTAATACAAACTAACATCTGCAGTAATTCGTTTTATGGAGGCTCTATGCTGTGTATAGAGAAGCTAATTTGGGTTTAGAAATGTTCTAAAAGTGCAAGGATATCTACTGACTCGGGAGCCCTGCAGCCGGAGACAAATTGTGATGCGCGAATCAATATTGGTCCCCTGTTTTGCGACGCATCACTTATCAGTGCTCTGTGATTATCCGACGTCACAAAATGGTTTAGATGAAATTTACAAAACGTATTTGTTATTCTTTGTTTCAGTGACGTATTTGACGAAAATATTCGTCTCTGGTGGTCCGTGTACGACGCTATCTTCTGAGTGCGCACATCGTATCGCGTTTTTACCCGAATGAAAACTCGCACATAGCACAAATGCGTCAATTTTTACATAAAACGTGTACTACAAGTCCTTCAGTTTTTCCACTTGGGCCAACGTGAAGGTTTTCTATTGAGCCTTTTTTGTTACGAAAATTGATGTTAATGCAGAAAAACTCAGCATTATAAATAGCTAAAGCTATATCCGAGCAGAAACGTTTCTGTTCTTTTTTTTTCTTTTTACTACACTATTATGTATATGGTTGATTTTCTTTGTTGGTTCATTCGCTTACGGCTTGCCTTGTTAGTCTGTTCTAGTAAAAGAACTCCGTAATTCGCGAGAACACTGTTTGACGGCAAGGTAATATTGCCAACATTTTTATTCCCCGTTTGTATAATTCAATGATTACCGGTTTTGTTCACTATTTGATATACTGTATATATACATGATCCTCGTAAGTTTTTTTTTCGTCGGCGACGTTAAACTCAAAGGTGTTGACAAATAATAAAGGGCACGTGCTTTCTTGTTTGTTCACTCCCATGTTTCTGTATCTATTTTTGCATTTCAAAACAGCCTTTCAAACACTTACAATCTCAACATAAAATGTTCTTTTAGGAGTCAACTGGCGCACTGTTCCATGACCATCTTTGCATTATTGTGCTTCGTCTATACCATTTAGCTTATATGCAACACGATGTTTTTCAAATTTTGACATAAAGGCATAAAAGGTATATTCAATTCGCGAATCCCTCTATTGACCAACTTCGTTCAGGACTGATTTTATCACATTTCGATTATACATAGACCATTATTCTCCCCATCTCATAGTTTTGAGGATAGCTTCTATTTAGTTTGCGTGTATACCTTAATACACAGCAAAAGAGGACTTTCTTTAGATAAGATTACGGAAAGGCTGCGTTTTCTCTTCATCTTGAGTGTTTCTGCATATTCCTCTACTTTGGGGCATTCCTGCTGGCCGTGCCACCATGCGTCTGGCCCAACGATAGCAGGACCACAACAGCATATGCACACAAGCCAACAAAGATTGAAAACGAAATAAATAGCAATCAGGTAAAAAAAACTATCTCGTTGCAAAATATGGTCCCACGAAATGCTGCGGAGACAAATTGCAACGAAAAACTCACTCCCCGCCAAACATAAGCTGTGTTGTGCGTTTTTCTTTCAGCAGCTCCACTAGAGCGGCAATAAAACTCACGCTGTCTGCAGCTTTTCGGGCCTTGCTGTCTCTTCTTTCTCGACGTGCTCTGGTGGTGCACTTGGCGTTTGGTCGGCCATTCGTCAGTGTCGTTTGGGGGCCCTCCTTACCCCGTGCATCCGGCGGTGGTGCCTTCCAATTGGCTGTCGAGGAAAGAGAACAATGATTGACGTATCCTCCAATGGGCCGAGCACGTCGTTGCCGACAGCCCATTTACGTGCCACGAATACGTTTTTTTTTTCAAGACCGCTCACTTTGGCAACTAAAAGATACAACCCATAGACCTACCCGAATATCACGGGGCAGCTTAGTCAGGCACGATCGTGTCTAAATGCCACTCGTTCGTAATTCGACTTATCAAACCGAATTCCTGGTGCTTTCGAGTTGAACGCGCGAACGCCTAGCGGGGATGGAAGGCTGTGAAGTTTTGTTTGTTTGTGTGGAGCGAAAATGCTCTTCCTTGCGATGGCAGACAAATGACAGTAAGCTCGGGGCCACCAGGACATTTGCCGGTAAGTGAATAGGTTGTACGTGAACGATGACCTAAGCTATGGGCACCTGTTTCACTGACTTCATGCCCATTTTTATTTTTCTCGCAAATATAGCGTCAGTTTTATTGAGAGTGTTCCTTGATGCTCTAGGTCACTGTGCACAATGCAGAACTTAAATGAGTCTCGTGATATTTCTGCTGGACCGGAAAGCTGCTGATCAAAGTGTCATATGATAGCACCACTTTTTTAAGTGAATTGAATTCAGTTTTTATTCAATTTTTCTTGATGTACAGAAACAAAAAAAAAAGGGAGGCTTGTGACTTCGACTTTTTTTCTTACGAGCTGAAATGGAATGGCATGATTTTTTTTTGCCTTAAGAATTATGTACTCATTTTGGGGGTGAAATGGCAGGGGTATATGATGAATTTGCTAACTTTTCTGCATTCTTTACCAGTGCGCCTCCAGGATTACAATGATACACCAGGCCCCCCTTCCCCCGCACAACGTGTGCAGCGGCAGCCTGGACAAGGTAAGACCACTGTCATTTCATTCACTGCATAGATTAGACCTTCCAGCTGCAACGTTGTTAACTAAATAATATACTAGCAGTTAGCCACGAATGACTGATGGAGTTGCTGAAAAGGACGCAAAGAAAAAAGCGAAAACTCTTGTCGGCATGACAAGTTAGCGTAAACTATATAAAGGCAGCTTACGAAACTGTGTGTGTTTACGGTTGTGAATTATAAACAAGTGTGATAATTTGAAACAAGGTATTTGGAAACAACCTATGTATTTATCACGGCTTTGATTATTCTGCATGCTGGTTGCCTGTGCAAGGACGCTTTTTGTTTTGGACAAAATCAGAAGCATATAAGCGTTACAAAATATTTCTTTTACCTAATATATGTTCGGTACTGCTCAAATATAAGCTTCTTATTTTAGCTATGCAGCTTTTTCTCAGCAGCACGGAATGGCACGTGGGAATTTACGATGTTTTTGTGTAAGAAACCTTGTTGCTTTGTGGTGTTGTCATGCTTTCCTATTGCTTTGGTTAATACTCAATATAGTTCTACAGCTAATAAGTATTTACATGACACGTGGTTATGCTTTTTTTCAAAAGTCAGTATTATTCTTCATGCATGAAAGAAGCCCTTATTTTCTGGTAAAAATAAATTGTGCACTTTTATTTATAGTACTAATCCCTCTCAAGCTGCTTCATCGATAAGCAGCTACTATATATGAGCAAAATCACATCCCACTTTGCCTGCTAATTTTAAATTAACCTTTGCGATAGTTTTTTGTGGTTCGGTGCGCTTATTCTCACTGGCTGGCGCAATGTTTTCCAACATTCGAGCAGGGATATTAAAAGTACTGACATCCCTTAGCGAGAGCAGTGCACCACTCAACATTAAAAAGTGACAACAGCTATTCTAAAAATGTTTTTGTTGAAATTAAATTTGTTGGTTTTGCAAGAATTTCTAAGTTGTTCTCAGCCACCTTCTGCATATGACACCTAGGAAATTATAGCTCAGGCAATGGGACCGGCTATATCAATGTCAAAGGAATGAAAATTGAAGATAACAAGACCACGAAGCATTGTGAAAATCTATAACCGAATTGCAAAGCACAGCAAGGCAATAATATAATAATATGCATATTGCTATAGACTAATAATAATAATAATAATAATAATAATAATAATAATAATAATAATAATAATAATAATACAAAAAGTAATAATGAGGCAAAAAACATTGGGGATACAGAGTAAATAAACATCACACAAACATATCTCTCACGGAAATGTTGTCAATGTACTGCCAATGAGCAAATAATTTGGAGCCTCGACAGCCAATATCTGCTTCATGGGGAGGGCACGCTAAATTTTTCCAATACCTGAAAGTTGAAGCGACTTCACAGGGCTTCATTATTCGCTGGTTTGGTAAGGTGGAAAAGCGTCAGAGAGTGATTACTTTGCCATTGTGCTCATGCAGAATGATATTGAAATTTATGTCACTCGACATTGGGTCAATCCCACACACAACTCGTTCAATTAACAACATACGTTAGGCTGAATGAGAAAATTGAACCTGACTTCAAATTTTGAAGGCGCCTTCCTAATAAAATGTATAAATGAGGGGAAGATGTTTTCACCTTATGAAAAAGTACCGATGACTGCAAAGTCACTAATGCCTAAATTTCTAAAATTGTTCAACTACGTATATGTGAAGATTGAGAAGGGCATCAGTCGAAACAATAGTTTATCTTGTTTAGGCGTGTTCATCTTTTTCCTCTTGATTTCACACATTCATCCTAATCGTGTCACGTCACACGCCAATCTTCTAGTTCGGTATATGCCAACATAGAAGCAAAATGGTTCTCTCATATTTTTGAAAAACTGAGCGCTTGTTCTTCCTGCCATTGACATTTTTGTTTTATTACTGCTGCTGTGTTCGCGAACATTACGCTGCGTATACGCATACGATTGCTGCTTATCTCGAAGCAGCGTATTATGTCATTGACAGTCGGCCATCTATGCAAGCCAAGTTTTATATGACGGAGCAATTCAAGCCCTAATATATTCAATTTATTTATTTTAGGACAGAAAGTTGCGCGATTATGTACTAATTCATTATGATACTTAGTAACGCGGAACTCAGAAAATACAAAAAAAGAGATATAGACAAATACGAGTGCTAGTCTAGTCTGGTTCTTGTGTGTTTTGTGTGTTTTGTGGTCCTAGGTATCATCATGAACTTGTTTGAAATCGTGCGGAATGGCTGTTTTCCTCTTTGACGATCGCGGTGTATATTGGTTACAGCCCTCGGCTACTGTTCCATAGGGCGCGCGTTCAGTATAAAACGCGGCAATCGCGTTTCCATGGAGACGAAATACCAGAGACCCGTGTACTATGCGATGACAGAGAACGTTAAAGAACTCCAAATGGCCCAAGTTTGCACCACTACGACGTCTCTCATGAACATATCGTGGGTTTGTGACGTAAAGGTCCAACCATTATTATTAATATTATTATTATTATTATTATTATTATTATTATTATTATTATTATTATTATTATTATTATTATTATTATTATTATTATTGTTATTATTATTTGATGACTTTTATCAAAAGCACAACAGAACACCGTTCTTGCTTCAATGTGAAACTGTTGGGGGTATGAAACTTGAGTATCTACCAATACCCCAGCTATGAAAACCATCGCATGGTGATCACTTACGATATAAAACTACCTTTCAATTATAAAGCACACATTTAGTGCCTAAATGCCAACTTGCAGTTACCATGCTCAACAATCGAGACTATAGTAGATATTTCCTCGTCTGCACAATAGATTATTTACAATGTGAAAGCTGACAGATAATCTACGTAGATACTCCATGGTCGGATATTGAGCCGTAAATTCACTACTATGTATTTTCTTTTGGAAGAGAATTCAGCATTTGCGATGTGAAATTCGTTAGCAATTCTACATGCACTGGGGTCTAAAATGAAGCTTCAAGATTACAGAAATGCGTATTTATTTCCCAATCGATTTCGAGATACGCAATTGCAGTGTACACTCTGATAAAACTGCTAGGTTATGATGGGGTCTTAAATGTAAAGGCCTTTTTCCGCATGCCTGCAGTTTATCATTTGGTGCATTGTAGAGTAACATTCTATCTGATCAAAAGCCTCGGAGTGGTGAATAATGAGAGCATCATTTGGCAACCTCGAGTTCGACAACATTTCACACTATGAGTTGTACTACAGCGACTTACTTTATGGACGTAAAATAAAATATTCTCGGTAAACCACTTCGGCGTGATGTTTTCTGCAGCCAATGACAACTTTCCAACGGAATATTTAACAAGCTTCCCTGCTGTCACACACGCACGAATTACAAACTTTCAGCATTCATACTAAATCATGGGCATATGTTACATTAATTGCTACTAGGCAGCGTCTGTGGTTCATGATTTGCCATTATTCTGAATTTTAGGACTTTTTCGCGACTTCTAAAGCCTGATTGATAAAATATGTATATATATATATCCTTGTTCTATACGCTCGATTTCGCAACTGCTTGAAGGACCAGAATGCGTCTTGCTATATAACGAGAGAACGCCTTGCTGCATTCACCAGTCTCAGGCAGAGCAGCTATATATATGTTTGTGAATATTCTAATCGTATGCACCGCGCGCTCTCTGTTGGACGTGGTCTGTGAACCAGGCCGCTGTTCCCTTATTCAAATGCCACAGGCTCACCCTTCTTTGTGTGTCTCATTTCGTGAAAGAGGATGCCGTGTCCTCTACTTGGCTACGGGGGACGAATGCCGAGCAAGCTGTGAAGGAGGAGAAGGGAGAGGAAGGCATTCCCGCGGGATCGGCCCTAATGAAAACCGATGGGAGCAGGCCGGACCGCGTTTTCCTGTCTGTGCGAGATCAAGGGTGTCGCTTGCGTTGGCATGACTTCGTGGGTGTAGAAGAGCTAGGGAGGAAAGGGGATAAAGGGGGACGTGCTGCCTCTCGTCGAGCCATTTGCTCTTAGGTAGAGCCCACGATTCGGGTCCTACGCGCTTCTTATACTCTTTTCTGGCTCCCCCCCTTCCCCCCCCCCTTTCGCGGCTACGAGGCTTAATCCATTTTTGCCTCCTGCTGACCCGCTCACAACCATGTACGATGTGGGGGTGCGGCAGCACTCCGATAACACATCTGGATCCGACAGGCGCAGCGGAGTATGCTTCCATAGCGGTTGTGCTTCTTCGTAATTTTCTTATGGCGTGTGTTGAAATAACTCGTGTGAGCTTAATAAATTCAGTAAAAATCTGATTTCCACTGGGAGTAAAAGCCAGAACTGAATTCAGGTATTCTGCGTGGCAGTGAAGCATTCTCCAACAATGCCACACCAGGGCTTCGAACAACTCTGGAAAAAAAGACACCATAAAGTAGTCATGTCAGGCAAGGTGTCGCGGTAACAGGTGTATCATCACGTGGTAGAAGCGTTGAATCCCACCGGTCCTCAGACCTTGTGGATTGCGCAACAAGTGGGTGGTTGAAAAGTGTCGATTCATGGCAATATCGGAGCTATCAATCACCATGATGACTATCAGCCAGAGCGCCAAAACATTTAGCAGCTTGAGAGATCAGGTCAAAACACGTGACATCTCATGCTGAGATCATGATGAGGATGAGCAACGGTAACATCTCAATCTGGAATATTCTCTTGACTTCATGATTGTTCATAATTGTAAACACTGTCGTAAATGTATAATTTTTGGCTCTCACTGGGCATCCGAGACGTGCCTTAGTTTCAGTTGAAGATGAAGATGAGTGTGCTCCCACTGCGATTGATCCGTCCTTTGCAGCCCCTTAGTCCAAACTGGTATATTCGTCTCCAAGCAGGCTCAATACTCTTGGTTATCTCATGGTGTGGTGGTCAATGGCCTTGAAGTCCTGAACATAAAAAAACAAAGCCAGTGTATTTTTATATCAGAATTAGTTTCATCTGGGTAAAAACACAGAGTGAACGAACATTCTTTGAAACATCCAAGAAATCGGTGCGATTTTCCATGCATATTCGGCATCATCGCGCTCAATAAGAATTTTAGTATGTTAGACAGATTTTGTAACACAAGATCGCTACTATGTACCACATAGTTGAAACACGACCTAACTTCATTACCCGAAAAAAAAAAGAGAATTGCCGTTCGACGACAGAATACTTGCCGTTTACGTTTTTGCGTGTTGCCAGAGACGTTTATAATAGGGCTGAGCTTGTATTGGCACTTTATGAATTTTGTGCAACTATAATACATTTCCAATAGTTTTGGATCACGGCAGTGTTCTCATTTAAACAAGACTATAAATCTTAAGAATTTTGAGCACACACACACACACACAAAAACACACTCACAGGAACAGGAGACAGCAAGGGTGCTGTTCTTTTGAATGTGTTGTTTTTTTGCGCTCAAAACTTCCGATATCTGTGCATCATTTTGCATTTTGCCGAATTTCAAGTTTTGTTATAACTACAAATGTTCTGTGAGTTAATGACTATCCAAGTGGCAGTGCTTTATACCATAAATCGAGTAACTGGTGTAAGTCATTGTATTATCAGCTTTTTGTCTCCCTAGTTAGGCTCTAACACATCAGGGATTACTACCTGCGTTGTCCATAACGTAACCCGAAAAGAAACTTGAATGCTTAAGAAGTGTACGGACAAACTTCAATTTCCTAGTAACTTTAAATGTTGAGTTTCGGGTGGAAATGTAGCTATCAGATTCAATAGCAAATCACACAATGTTGGCAGAGGAAAATAAAGCGACGAAACTGAGAACTACCGTGCCATCAACACATGAGGAGTACAATCCGTCTCTCTATTAGTGAAACAATGGACGACACATCTTTGCGACGTGAGACACCATTTCGCACATTTGACAGAACACCTCCACTCCGGGAGGAAATGAGTGAATGCTCGCTTTCAGTACGTGCGCCTTTCCAAGGCACCGTCAATGAAGGCGAGCGGGCACCAATTTACTCTTCCGCTCAGTCACGTATTCGATATTGCCTGCCATCGCAAGACGGAGACCGAGAGCTTCCCTGTCGAGTGCCCTCAGCACAGCAATATATATAGCTTCTGGCTTACTTCGCAGGGGTCACGGCCCTATAACACCATTGCTACCGTCAGTGCTACGCCGATTCCACTGAATAAGACGTACGAAGTAGAAACTTTTGCATTATTAAGAGTCTTACTTTGTACATGAATGGCGTACCTACCTTTTATATAATAAAAGGATTTTACCAATCGTGGTAGCTGGTTTAAACAGCGCTCGCTTTGACAGAAAGTACATGGTTGAAAACTGCGTGACCACTGTATACATATCAACGATTTCAGAGTGAGATGTCTATCTCAGGAAGTTTCACAGTGACCATTGTAAAAGTTCATTTCATTTACTGTTTGTACTTTCTTTCACGGATCCCCATGTTCTACTCAAGTGATCAAAGGAAAAAGAAAGTGTCCAGGCCATGAGCAATACGATTATACAAAATAAGGGTACTGGTGATTGTCGATGCTAAAACACTCCACTTGAAACTGCAATGAAATTCTTCCACGTTTAAAATGGTGACTATATCGAAACATCCCAGTTAAATGTATCAAGATCGCGTGTTATACGTTCCTATATTTTCGAATACCTGGATAAATTACTCCACCCTAAAGCGATGACATCACTGAAATTGTGTTCATGGCAGAGCGAGATAAGTGTGCACGCAATACTATTGCGTGGAATGAGTCGTCAAATCAAAACATACGATGTTTGAATCAATAAAAATAATTGTCTGGGGAGGCCCATGGAGCTCAGTAGCTTAGTGCGCTGGCAGGCATGAGCAAGCTTCGACTTCTCTACGTCGCTCTAGCCGGGTATTCGGCTAAATTGAAATGGCATCACTGAAAGGGCAGGTCATGGACAACTGCATACTGGGGAACTAAGACTAAAATTTCTTCCACTTTCGCCTTTAACAGCAGAGTTGTATGAGCTTGTAAATGTTTGAATCAATAAAAATAATTGTCTGGGGAGGCCCATGGAGCTCAGTAGCTTAGTGCGCTGGCAGGCATGAGCAAGCTTCGACTTCTCTACGTCGCTCTAGCCGGGTATTCGGCTAAATTGAAATGGCATCACTGAAAGGGCAGGTCATGGACAACTGCATACTGGGGAACTAAGACTAAAATTTCTTCCACTTTCGCCTTTAACAGCAGAGTTGTATGAGCTTGTAAAAACTGCGTGTCTTGTACAGAAACTAGCATAACCATGAAGAAGCAATAACTCGGAGGGCACGTGCTTTCTTGGTCCTCTTTTTCCTCTTCTACTTCCCTCCCGAAGCACGTGTGCCGATTTGTCCGGCGTGGGGTGGAATAACTCGAACGGGTTGGAAAACGAGTACGAGTGACTCAGTGAAAGAGACAGAAATGAAGAAAGAGATGAAGGGATGAAAGAGAACGATAGGAAAGATGAGAAAGACAGAGAGACAAAGAAAAAGCTGTTTTTCGCTCGTCCTAAACGCGAGTAGTAAATTTAAGTGGCCTATTAAGGAAGCTCATAGCAGCTTGTATTTACTCGTAGGGTAGCCACTAGACGTAGAAAATATGTATTTACAGATTTTTCTTATGAACAAATATGAGGCTCCCATAACTTGCGTAACGTGTTTTCAATCTGCCGTTAAACCGTATAAATGTTGAAGATGGACAGGTTGCCAAATTTGCAGTTCGGGATCTGTAATCCTTTTTTGGACTAACTTGGGCACAGACGAATAAGCGAGACAGAAATTCACAACAGTGGTGAGGACAAACTGCGATTAATGAATATGGCCAGACGAGTCAAAAGTGCGTTCACTAACCGAACACTTCCCCCTTAGATTCCGGCAAATTCGCTGGTGCCCTCACGTATAACGCAATATACATATTTGTGTTGCAAGTGAAGTTTGGTAAAGCAGGGCTTTTCCACCGTTGAACCGACTACCTTTTTTTTGCTTACGTATTCTAACTAGACAAATAAGTTAGACTGTCAAAGTATTCACTATACAAACAACATATTAAATTAACCAGCGCACCTAATTTTCATACGTGAATACGCCGAATTCGGTCACATGCAGTAAAATTATATACAGATAGGCTTATACCGAGGATGTTGATACATTAGTGTAAACTGAGAACATGTGTCTTGAATATTACTCTGATATTTCTATTTAAAAGTATTTAGTCAATACTGGCACGAATTTTTCAGTTTACATTCTTGCTTTTAACTATAGACTTCCAATCAGTACCAGGAGATCCGAAAACATCCAAAGTTATATACCAATTAATTTTATCTGAGCCTTTTTACATGAGAATTGCATGTCGTAGCAGTGTGTGTTTAACATGACGTCATGACAGAAAAACCTGTCTCATGTAAGTGAAACAGGGCACTGAATAATATTGTTAAGGAAACTGTAGAGGCTTGAGTGAATCTCATTTTAGTATACCCTACTCACATTTCAGACTTGCACATCATGGTTTAGATTCCGAATAATCCAGAGTTTTCTAGAAACACGTTCTAATTGACAGACTTTAAGTCCAACTGATACTTTGTCTTAGCTCATCAAGATCTGCAGACGCACTGCAATCCCTTATATCACCTTTACGCCACGGCCCGTACGAACAGCTGGTATTTGAGATTGCAGAAAAGACTCACCAACTCATTGAGGAAGGACATGAAATAGCCTTTCAATGGCTGCCAAGTCATTGTGGAATAATTGGCAATGAACGGGCCGATCGAGCAGCCCGTTCTGCCCATGCTGAAAGCGATGAAATATCAACTCCGCTTTCCAGAACTGACGCTGCACGGCAACTCCGCATGCTTGCTCGCAAGCACACCACGTCACAATGGAACGAGTCACATTTCTTCCATGCCCGGTTAGGTACTTTAGACCCAACTCTCAGTCTTCGAATTCCTCCGGAATTACGCCGACGAGACGCTACTATGCTGTGCAGATTATGGTTGGGCGTTGCATTTACCAAAGCGTATGCGTTCCGCATAGGAATGGCTGACACTGCTGCCTGCGACCATTGTGGCAGGGATGAAACAACTTGGCACATTCTGTGTGAATGCCCACAATACTGCTCGCAGAGACAGTCACTCTGCAATGCACTAGATGAACTGGACAACCAGCCTCTTTCGGAAGAAAGACTCCTGCGCTGCCGACAGGACTTTATATCGCAGAAGAAGGCTGTGAAGGCGCTCATGCGCTTCTTGCGTTCAACCGGCCTGTCCAAACGACTGTGATTGGAACTCCCTGAATGTGTGTGCATGTGTTTTTTTTTCTAATTTATTTTATATCTCTCTATAGCTATCCTCTTTCCGACCCTTTTCCCCACCCCCGTACAGGGTAGCAAACCAGTTCGTCTAGGTTAACCTCCCTGTCTCTTCCTTTTAATTATTTCTCTCTCTTGGTTAGCGAAAAACACCACAATAAAAAAAAAGACAGCTCGCTCGTTCAAGGGAGACCGATATAAAAGACAACGTTTCCCTTATAGCAGCAGAGAGCCCACGTTTGTCAAAACAAGACCCCTTTGTCCATTATTTATCAAACACTTACCAGTGTTGGTAGTGCGCGAATAAGTATGGTATTTGAAACAACCCAAAATTATTCACTGAAGCACGTTGCAGAATGAGGGAGCAGTATAGGTTGTGGAATGCGTTGCATTCAAAAGTGCCCCTTTATTACCTTATCAACACTAACAATGCAGGCGTTTCCTGTATAGGGCGTATTTCCCCGTAGCCATTTTAGTGCGTCGAGTGTCTTCTGCTGTACTGAAATGAAGCACTTGTAGCCTGCTATAAACTTTCGATGGCAGCTCGGCATTTCTCGTGTACCCAGTGAGACAAAATCACTGAGAAAAAGACACACAAAACAGACGGAGCACTGTCGCTAAATATGGAAGTTGAAAACCTGCTCACCCCTCACTCAGCATATTGTTTTGTGGAACCTCGCTTACGGCCTTCAATCTCTCCAAGTGGTTGCATTAGTTACCGTCCGCGCTCCGTATGTCTTCGTGTGCCTTCTTCTCTGCGGTGTCGTTTCACGCTGGAAACACAGAAGCTAAACACAAACCCGCGCCACAGAGCGTTTGTTATTTCACTCGTAATTTATATAATTTCATCACGCAGCCTATAAACAGCACGCGTGTCCCACTAAATTTTGAGGGAATATTATGTATACGAGGCGTTCGATGAATAAATAGAGCATAAGGATCATGCTCTAGTAGGAAGCGTCAAGCTTTAGCTCATCTACATAATAAGAATCGGACCTAAATGACAGTGCTACCAAGACGCTAGTATCATCATATGTCCATGTGGTCAATGAGCACATTGTATCCTGGGTGATTATTTATGGATTTCAGGTATTACTAATTCGTTTCAACGAACATTAACAATAGTATAGAACTTGAACCTGAGAACCTTCTGAATTGGACGAGTACAATAGGTTAATGGTGCTAGAAAGCTTTTCATAGTCTCTATAAACAACAATTATGATCATATTATTCAACAATGTTGCAGCAGGTGTTGGAAGTATGATGGTGGAAGGACAGTGCAAGCGAGCACAATCTGAATAGCACACTGTTGCCCCACTCGTTACGCTGAGCATCACTGCATGCGGATTTCGCGGATGATCCACAAACGTGTTTACCAGCATTCTTGCATATATACTTTAAGAGGAGTTCACGTAGTGCGCAAGTCCATATACCTGGATGCGATTTGTTGAGTAGTTATATACCTATCATCGTTGACGTATTCTGCAAGCGCGTTTTGTATCATACTGAGCAAGGATCCTCACTCTATTTACAGACGAGGCGTTTATTAAGGCATCGTGCACTTGCACTTTGATTGCATGTGCGAAACTTGTCACTTTAGAATGACCTGTATATAGAATGACCTTGCCATGACGTCACCAATGCGACATATTTACTTTATGAGCATAAGTGCTTTAACCGCTAGCTCCTTGATTGCATGGCCTATTGAGTCTGCATTGTTACAGTGGTTTATTACGATATCAAGTGCGTTTGTCGATAGCACCCTCACTCATTCTTTCCAGAAAATTATTTTGTCAATGTAGGCAGTCAACTCCGTTCAACCAATTTATAATAGCCATATTATACATACCATACTCAACTGCCAACGACAACAAGAACAAATTTTTTTCGTGGAAGTGCATGTACATCTTGGATATTCAGAAATCCCAATGAAAAGATTAATATTGGGTGCAGTGTTACCCTTCCACCTGTGAGCTTCTCAATTATGCTTAACATGCAGTTACAACAAGGGCACCAATATATAAGTTTTTTTGTAAAATTACGGCGAAACCGAAAACACATTGTGTAACTACGTGTTTGGAAGCTATAATAAATTCGTTCGTTTGCATGGTTCTTTGAGATTAACCTTTTGCACATCTGCGAATGTGAGCAGCGACTGTACATTTAGTTATTAGAAATCTCCGGCTCACATTCTCATAATCGCGTATTCAATCTCTTCTGACCAAATTTTCCAACCAAACCAAAATTGTAATATAATTACTTACCACTTGTAACGTATTATTTCATCTACTCTTCCCAATTAAAAAGAATGAGTCACATTGCGTGAGTATATCACATCTTCATGTCAAATCACATCATTGTATTTTTTGCTCTGCATGCGAGATGACGTATATATATATATATATATATATATATATATATATATATATATATATATATATATATATATATATATATATATATATATATATGCGGTCATACTTTCCTATAGTAAGCAGCTTTAATGTATGTTAGTCACACTGAAGTACTTTGCTATGTCTAATGGTGAGGTGTATTTTATTCAGAATCTATATATGTCGTTCTCTACGCATATCGGTTTCTTCATAATACTATCCGGAACAACGAGCGAAACCACACGGCAGCAACAATCTTTTTTATTAAAAATCTCTCCGATTTTTTTAGTATACTATATTTCATCCAAAGCACTACGACGTATTTCCTGTCGCATTGATAAAATATATTACCTGACAATGAAGTAAATAAAGACAACTCCACTCGTTACCACTCGGTGTCGTCCAGGTAAAGTTATGGCAGTGCATATTGAATCATATTGCATATTTGATGCAATGCTGAATCGCTGAGGCCTTCGTTAAAGAACACAAATAATGACCTCAGAACAAGCACATTTATTACATGCCCCTGAAACTTATCACCATTCCTAAGTGGCAAATCAGATCAAACCGACATGCTCGAAGGCTGTGTACCTAAACAGGATATTAAGAAACACCAGATGGCCAAAATTTCCGGATGGCTGCCTGACACACTTTACGTGGTTATAGAAAAATGTGTTTTTGTGCACCTATAAAGTAATAAGGGTTGAATTAGCTTTGACTGCATAAATTCAAAACCTTATGCCCTGACTGTCGATCCCCGATATCACACTCTACGTTCTGAGTGTTCGGTGCACCTGATAGTCATGCCATGGTTTTTGTACGTAAGACTACAGAATTATTAACATTTTCATTGCGTGACAAATCAAGTAGCAGCTTTCTTCTGCAGCAGACAGGAAACGCACAGCGCTGACGTGGCTTCCGATCGATGCGGCGTAGTGTGGCGATCTTCCGAAGGATGGCAGCACGTCCCAGCGAGCCTCAAATCGATTTTTTCTCGCGCCTAAAGATGGCTGCCGATACGAAAAAAAAAAAAAAAAACTCGGAGCCGGGGGACAAGGCATGGCCGGCGCACGTCGACATTATCGCTGCTATAAAACAGTGGGGTTATTTCATTCCTGACATACCTTCGCAATCGGAAGTTTATAGGAATAAATCCCTTATGTTCATTAATAAATAAAAAATATGCTGAATTTACCGCCAACTTTTTTAGTAACCAATTTCTTCTGCACAGTAATGTGAATATATAATCAGTCGATCTAGTTGTGTATTCATCACGTTTCTTGTGTAACTGCAAAGATAACATTTGGGAAACACAATTATTACTGTCTCAGTACAGCCTTTATTTTCCACGCATTCTTCGTACTTCAACCAGAATTTGATGGCGCTGCACATCCTATTAACATCAATGTTGAACATGCGCTTTATTTTATATGCAGTGCTAGAAAACATGTGTTCAGAGGCTAAAACAAACATAAATAACTATACTGAATTACTCCTGATAAAAACAAAGGCACTTAAAATGACTGAAGTGAGCATTGATATTTGTAAGATATCTAGCGTAACCTTCACTTTCGCAAACACTCACAGAAACACTCACACATCCACCGGAGTAACTCGCACAACACTCAGAGCTCACTACCAACATTTTTTTGTTGTTGTAACACACACGACACGCTGACTGTCGTGTGTGTTATTCGGGTGGATGTGCGAGTGTGTGCGAAAGTGAAGGTTGCACCAAATGTCTTACAATATGTCGAATAACCAACTAGCCCAACGACTAGTTTTATTGCGCATTGATTGTTACATGTCGATCAGTATTCTATTTCATTTCCATACAGTAGCACCTTAGGTTACAATATCGGCATCGTCGTGATTGCTGTGTAACCACTTGATAAATAACCAGCGCGTCTGTGAACAATATGAGGAACTTCACAATGTTACTAGTTAGCAAAATTAAAAGATGTACACTGAAATTTAAGTGCTCCAATAGATCATTCAAAAGTGCAAATGTCATCAAGCAAGCATGTCAATTCTGTCAGCATTACGAAACTATCAAAAACATGCGGGGCAGTTGAAAATATGCGCGCCATTGACGGGCAGTCGTCATACAAAATGCATTGACTTTGCAAGGCATTTGTGGGTGCCTCGCCTGGCGTATGAGCTCTCAAACTGCCTCGTAGTTACTTATTTATGAAGTGATATCGTTTATTGAAACCACTTCGAACAAGGTGTGGTGAAAGTGAATTGTAAGCCCGTATAGTAATCTCGACAACGTTCCTCCACGTAGACCTGTATGGCTGCCTCACGCTCTCTTTACTATACGGCCCCATTTCCGGCGTGTTTTAACGCCAGTAACGTCTTTTACGGCCCTGTTTATTGGTCCACGTCTGTCGGAACGATCCTAAAACTATTGTGGCTGCCGTAAAATGAATAAAAAAGCAAAACAACACAAACTCCAGCGTATACAGCGTCCTTCATGGATGAATGAGAGCCCACAAATTTTGTGTTTTTGTTTGTTACCCGTTGCCTGGTTATCCTTGTGATTACTTGCGTTGTGCGACCAAACTTTCATCAAATTGAGTCATAAGAAGGGGACAATGTTGCGGTTTGCTGTTGCCGGGTCAAATGTATAGATACGTTTTATTAGTATGTTGTTGTACAGCACAGGTTACGCTGAAGATGAGGCCCTTTGTTGAATAAGTCACAATCAAGTGAACGTGTAATTAAGCACTTACTGAATGAGCCTAACACAACGACATTGACCATTTTTCACTATTATAATATTGTTACGCACAAGAAGGACCAGGACGTATACGGCTGAAGGGGGCTGTTTATTTTGGTCGCGAAGAGAAGCGCCGGAGCGGCCAACAGGTTGATGATCACAGTGTCATCGTCTTCCTTCTTCCTCCAGCTTGGGGCAGCCAGCATGTTCACCCATGTTCGTTTTATTCCCAGGCATCCGCAACATTCTTCCCCCCTCGCAGACGAAGCCCGCCGGGCGAGGTAATTGATTGACATGTTTAAAAAACTCATATGTCACAATAATGGGATATCGAGGGGATAGATTCATTAACCGCAGCACACGTTTGGGCAATCCTGTCGTTTTTTTGCGCGTATTATTCATACTGCTGTCTAAGATGTACTGTAGGTACAAAAATAGCAATATATAGTTAAGCAGATGATATATACCTAAATCGTAATTTTCACATTGGAGGTGATATTCTGGTATGTTAGATTTCAAACCACCCACCTGATGCGCGTATGGCAATATATATTTAACGTAGAACTATGTAAGAAAATTTCCCATGGGTATAAAGGCAGGGCAGTGGACACGATCACAGTTTAGAAAAGTTCTGCGTGTCTGTGTTTCTGAAAGAAGTCAGCAGAACTTCGGGCTCTACATTTGTGTTTGAGAATAATTTCAGGCGTCTGATGTTGAGGCAGTGTACGTCATCTACTCCTAATGCGGAGTGAATGAGAACCAATCCTGTCCTCTTCGCGACCGTATTACCCCCCCCCCCCCCCAGCAAACCTTTTAGTCTCATCTACCTACTTATCTTTCGCACTTTCACTCGCATGCTTGCCTTCTCGTGGAAGATATTATTTTACTCTTTATGAGCAGAGGTCATCTCGCCTTCACGCAAACTGCCCAGTTCATGCCAATTTCTTCGTTATTTTAGATTAAAATGTCCTAAACGCCTGTTTGTTCTTTGGCCCATCCACCTCTCTTCTTGTTCCTGAACAATGTAGCTCTAATTTTCATTTGCATGGTACGCAGTGTCTTCTTCGCACGGCACTAGTGCACATTGCGTTGTAGATAATGAGATTCTTTAGACTTTTCAACCAATTCGAACAGAGCGTATCCGCTACGCTGACTTGAAACCGTCACTTTGACGCCATTAAGTGCTAACGTGATTTCCATCTGCGACACCGAAGCGACGAATCTTTGAACTTGACCATCCCCTACAGGCACCCCATCAGTTACCGCTCAAATTAGGGAATCGTTAAAGGTGTTATAAAACGTCTCAGACGTGCGAATTTCGCAGTCGCGATAAAGTGATGAAACAAACAAAAAATTTTTACTTGTGGTGCAAGTATATGAAGACAGTTCTCGAAATGAAGTGACTCGTCGCAAAAAAAGAAGCTTTGCCTCTTCGCGGACGAGCTATGTGGAAGCTATAAGCATGGCGCGCCCGTGCAATTGCGTGCGCAGACCGAATTTACGGCGCTATTACGCAGTCGCGCGTCTCGGCGTTTGAAGGAGGAGCGCGGCTCACGCGAAAAGCCGCAGGAATGTCTGCCCATATAATGCCCGCTTCAATTTACGCCCACTCCTCAAGGAAAGGGCGCCGCTGTAGGAGGCATTCCTGGCAGTCTCGACCCGGGCTTCCTACCCGGCATCTTGTTTGCTTCATTCTTTCAGTGCAATCCAAGCTTCTTATTCACAATCTATTTTTATATATGCTGTACTGGCATTTTACCTCTTCTTTTATCTATTATATTCCTTTGCTCTTCTTTGCAACCAACCCTCAACATCGCGTGCGGGCGCCTCCGCTATGTGAAGCTGCAGTTCGGAAGTATATGGGGGTTCTCGTGAGCCCAAACCCGAGGCGTCCCCGCTTATTTGGCAGCAGCGTCGAGTCCACAACTTATCTTGTCGTCATTCTCAGTGGTCGTGAACTTTCCGCATAATATACGTCCCTTGACGCCGTCTCTGCAGTGTTACGCAGAGGAAGAAGGCCCCTACCACCTCTTTGTATGTAAATTCTCAGCTTCGCGGCCATCCATTTCTTCTTCGATCTCGCAGCAGTCTGCATGCAGTGCCGTAAATTGCATGTTTCGTTTCTTGTTCTTTTTATTTTTTTTCCACTGGGCACTGCGCACGTGAGGTTTCGTTATTGAAAAAATAAGAGGAAGTATTGCGGAAGACAGAGAGAAATGAACATTCATACATAGACGGAAACGAAAGAAACAGACAGGGATCGTTGACCCCGTGTTGACACCGGAAGAAGCGCTTAAAAAGTAACTCTGTGCCAGCGAACGTTACTATTGCATGAGCAATACCATTCACCAGCACTCTGGGAGCTGCAACACACCCCAGAAGTCTTTCGTTATAAACCTCTCATTCGGTGACTAGTCCGTGTGAAACTCAAGTTCTTTCCGGCTTACTATGCGTTCCAATCATTCAGTGCGGACCTCTTAAGCTATTGTGAAATACACATGCAGCCACTTGACGGCCGCTATTTATTTGTGTTTCAAAACATAAGTAATTCTGCTGATTTCGGGTATGCTATTCACCTCGGTCGTTCAGAGAAGCGGTAGTTGTCATATGGAGCTGCCCTATGTGTTTCTTGAACTAGATTACTGAACTGTTTCTACAAAATATATGAAATAGTTTTCATCAAAATAAAACAGCATATTTATATTGGCATCTCGTGATTCACAAACGTTACGCTCTTCAGAAGAAGTTATGAGCTTTGGCACACTCACACTACTCATCAAAATGAAACAGCATATTTATATTGGCATCTCATGATTCCTAACCATTACGCTCTTCAGAAGAAGTTATGAGCATTGGCACACTCGCACTAAGATACCAAAGGCGTTACAGTCCGTTCTGTTTGTTGACGCTGCTTCGATAAAGATGATACTCCCATTAGTATAACAATATACGGAATTTTACGTCCCTAAACCACGACATGATTATGAGAGACGCCTTAGGGGAGGTCTCCGGTAATTTCGACTATATGGTGTTCTTTACCATGCACCTACATTGCGCAATACATGGTCCTCTAATATTTTGCCTGCATCAAAATGCGACTGCCGTGATAGAACCGGCGACCTTCGGATCAGCAATCGAGCAATATAACGACTGTTTACTCGCGATGGACGATACCTCATTTACGAAGCTTTAGGTAGTGTTATTTCGTTTTATGGATCGGCAAGTCCTTTATTCATATGAGAAAGTCATTTCAGGATTAAAACTAGAAAAAATACAGCTATTCCTCTTTAACATAACTTGCTATTCAGGGCGTATTTGAACAGGTAATGTAGAGATGCAAGAAAAAAAAAACAATTCAGACTTTGAACCAGCCACAAATATTTAGAGTCGTTAGGTCTGTTGTTTGTTACGCTTGTGTTCAGAAACGAGTCCTCATCACTTTCTCAAGCGTGGCGAGCGTATTTTCTTAAAAGTTCACTCTTTACTTTTCTTGATAAAGATGATACTACAGTTACTTCCCGCTTTTTCACAAAGTTGTAGGTATGTTGAACTGAAGAAACCCGAAACAAACGTTTCGCCCCCAGAAATCACTTTTTGCTCCTAGTCAAAGGGCTTCACCTCAAAAAGACGCCATGCGAGGAAAAGCCAGAGTGTCAGGCAGAAGGCGGCTGTCATTAGCCGGGAGGTCGCTGTGTGGTCGCTCTTTCGAGTTACAAGCACAGGTTCCGTAAGAAAGTATTACATTGTACTATTGCACAAAGATTAAGTGCGTTATTTGCTTGTTTGAGCAGCTGTGTTCAATTATTCTTCCTTTAAATAGTCAGAAATGCAGTCTATAGAAGCAACAGACAACCAAAAATCTTTTTCCCCTTATGTGCATGTTTTAGTGATACATTTATTCATCTTTAAAAGAAATAGCCAAAGTCAACCCAAAATTTATATTTGTTTGAAGTCGATATAGGCTCTGCGCAAATGTTCGACACCAAAGCAAACGACTGGTATTTATTTCGCACCTCTTTCTGTTCGTATCGTGTATTTTTTTGTAATTGTTTTCAACGGACAACACGTGCGAATGTTCTGACTTCGATAAAGATAAAGCGGTAACGAAAGGATT
This sequence comes from Rhipicephalus annulatus, assembly GCA_013436015.1. NCBI lineage: Eukaryota > Metazoa > Arthropoda > Arachnida > Ixodida > Ixodidae > Rhipicephalus > Rhipicephalus annulatus. Next base: position 92,391 of record WOVY01009711.1, read on the forward strand.
ACGTTATTATTTCAAACGGCCACAGAGAAATACACTTCGTTTTTTTAGTATCTAGCGTGAATGCGTAGCAATGTGCAGGTACGTATATTCTTGCTGCTCAAATTATGTTTCAACGCTGCGATCATTATATTTTTTTTCTGTGTCGCGCCTTACGGAATGAAAAGTAAGTTTATGTTTGCACTTAGCAAAAGTTTAACAAAAAGGTTCACACTGAAGTGTTCAAAATGCACGGCGCATAAAATCATTTAACTGCTATCCGAACACTTAACCATTTCTCACAATAACTCGCCCAAAAAGGGACGTATGTAGTAACTGTTCAGAATTAAGTACAGTAACTCTGCGTAACCAAACAAAAATAAAAGCTCCATCTGAAATGCGTGTTTGCTTCATAAGGTTTGTATTGTTTATACTGCAATACTGGAGCTTCCAAAATCTTGCGCCAGTTATGAGATACTTCAACTCAAAACCTATGTCAAGCATTGTTGTATACACCTGGCTAAATGGCATGATCCAATTTTTTTTCTATTGTTGCCCCTAGCATGACATCTAGTTATTCGTTTTTGATTCACCGGGTCTTGTTTTTTTTAATCGGTGATGTCTTACCAAGGACGCAAAACAATCGGTTTCGCACTTATCTGTCTGACGCTATTCAAAGAACTATACAGGCTAGCACATGCGTAGAAACATACACGCAGATACCAAAACATGTAAACAAGCTGAGGTGTGCTCAGCCGACTCTGAGACTGGGCGAGCGGCCAGCAGCAGTGGCAGTTGTAGCAGCGGCAGCCGCCGTGGCACGTAAAGCAGGTTGTAAAGATGTACTAACCTCAAGAGCCGTTGACGTATCAGGCAATAACCGAAGGCCGAGAGATTGCGATGTAAAACCCTTCTTAACGGGTCATTGGTCTTTTATAGAGATATCCCATAACTGCGGCCGAGAATAGCGCCGTTTATGTAGCACTTAAACGCAGCGGACCCGCGGCAGGGCAGCATCACCGAGAGGGCGGTGCGCTTCGCGGCGGCAGCGGCGGAAGGGAGGCAGTCGCCGCGGCCATGACCTCCTGTTCGGCTCGCTTATACGGCTCCGCGATGTTGAAGCCCGCGAAAAGTATACGGTCTACGCCGATGCCGCGCAGTTCTGGTGCTGGTGGTCTTCTGATCACAGCGATGGATAGCCGGCAAGTTAAACGCTTGATGGCGCCCCGGTCCCTTACGAATCACGCATGGCAGCAAACAGAGTGAAAATGTGACATAGATTAACGGGAACCCAGAGCATTGTCTGTGTTAAAGCAATCTGTTAAAGCTGTCATACGGCTAAGTCACATATCATTAATAACACACGGTCAGCATCCATATGAGCATCACGGAGCAAATATGCGTATATTTCATAATCTTATCCCGAAATTGAACACGCTTAAATGTGGCTCTTTCTGTCTTTAGAGGCCCCACCGCGGTGGTCTAGTGGCTAAGGTACTCGGCTGCTGACCCTCAGGTCGCGGCATGGAATCCCGGCTGTGGCGGCTGCATTTCCGATGGAGGCGGAAATGTTGTAGGCCCGTGTGCTCAGATTTGGATGCACGTTAAAGAACCCCAGGTGGTCGACATTTCCGGAGCCCTCCACTACGGCGTCTCTCATAATCATATCGTGGTTTTGGGATGTTAAACACCAAAAATAAATCAATCAATTCTGTCTTGAGAGAAAGATTGCGTGAAAAAAGTCATGTTCACAAGAGAATGGGGACTCTGTGCCAACAACAAGTTATTTGCTTCTGTGCAAATTGGAGTATCTTATAAATATTGTCACTGTTTTTTCACGATTTCGCAAACTTAAGCAAACTCTAATACAATCATTGGTACTGCTGAACACCTGCAAGGCACACGTGCCGTTATAGTTGGTGCGGGTCTAAGGAACACTTACATTGTGACAATTGCAAGGGAAAAGCACAGACATTTTTGCACTGTTTCAATGTGCACCATTGGTATTTATTTTTGCTCTCCGGACCATGCAGTCACCTTATGCACAGCTTTAGAGCCATCACTCTTCGACGCATCAGGGCGAAAACATGCGTATTCATAACCTTACTGGTGTAACCAACAAGCCGCACAGTATGACTGCGCCGTCTTTCACTTCACGCGAAACATACCTCGCCAGCTGAAAGCTAAGTAGGCCCGCCCCGCCCCTAACATGCCGGTCTGAGGATATCCGCCAAACTACCCTAGACCAGATACGCAAACAGAAGGTGCAGTTAAGCGCAGGTACTATATGGTAACGGCTGTTACAATAGCAGACACCTCGTTTATAAGTACTGTTACATTAAGCGACTGACGTGCGGCTGTACATCACTTTGAATCACACCGCATAAAGATATCAGCTGGTTGCTTTTAGTGGGTAAATGTTTCAGATATTGTCACCATACAGATCCTCGAAGTGAACAGAGAAACCTTAATATAACAGCAAGTGCTCACATAGCTGATAGCCCTAGCTCGCGCTGTTGTAAGCATGAAAGACTTGCGGATGCAAATATTTCGAGGTCCTCGTTACGCGCATGTTTTGTCTTGACCAACAAACAAGTCGCTTTGATTTCTGAAAGAAACATAACGCTCTCGTCGCACTCTTATGTTTACTATAACCGACTTTACGTTCCCGGCCACCTGCCGGGGGTCACGGTATTTCCACACTATAAGAGGAACCCGTCTGAAGCAGCACGTGTCCAATAAGTGTGGTGCCCCTTTCTTTTTAACGTAACAGCCGGCAGTTCACACTAACCGTTTCTTTAGAACCGGGGCCGCATTGCGGACACCTCTGGTTTATTGTAGCATCCCGTATTATAAACTAGGGAACGGGGATGGGGAGCGAGCATTTGTCCAAAAGCGTAAAGAAAGGAGCTGCACACGCTATATAACAAAACAAGAAGAGTCGACTCAGCGTTAAATAAAGGCGGCACTGCCGGTTCCTGCTGCGTCGGGTAGGGAAAGAAAGGCCTGGAGAGGGGGTCAACCTGAAAGAGCGGGGGGCTCCGGAGCGCAGGCCGTACCCTCCTCACTCAACTCGCACACTCGGACGTACGCGGGCAGGTTCTTGCGGGCGCACGCGAAAAGGGGCACGGGCGTGAATAGATCTAATCGCCCGCTCGGCTCGGAAGTCAGTCAGCGATGGACGCCGCGGCAAGCAAAAACGCAGGAAGCAGGCCCGATGAAGCCGGTGCATGAAGAAGAGGAAGAGAGGTACATGCCAGTCGGAGAGGGACAGGACAGGCAAAGGGACTGGAAACGAAGCGAGGCAAAATTGGTAGAGCAAAAGCGTAGTTCGCCCGGAGCACGGCTGCCATTGCGGTACGTCTGTGCGTGTGAGGAAGTATGAGAGAGAGTGTGTGATGCGGGGGGGGGGGGGCGAGGTTAGACATTTGGGGATCATATTTCTTAGAACGCTCGCGGGCCTTCTTTCTCCCCCTCTGATCCCTCCGACCTGGGCTCATAAATAACGCGCTGGCCGGTTCCCATTGGCGGCTCGCAAGCGGCGGGCGATTGCCTTTTGTGCCGCAGTGCGCTTTGCACAAGAGAGCCACCCACCCTGCCTGCCGAGGAGGCACGCGGGGTTGAATGTGCGTGCGTCCCCTCCGTGCGAGTCCGCGAAGCCCTCTTGCTCTGCTTGTGCGCGTACTCTCCGTCAATCCTTCTCGCTCTCTATCGAGGCAGAGCAGAACGAAACGTGGTGCCTGCCGGCACGGCGAGCGTGTGCGTGTTTGCACGTACGTTTATATCATCCGTGTGCGACCGCGAACCATAGTATGCATTATAGGTCTCAGAACGGCCCTCCTAATTTGACTTGATGTCGCGGAGTCTTCGGAATGGCGTCGATGAGAAGGCAGGGGTTTTCGTATGTGGGGAGAAAGGCTGTGTTCGAACGGGGCTGCTTCGCGTGTTCGGAGCGAGTGGCGAAAAAAACCGGCGTGTCCTGATATACGTAGCGGCTAGAAATGTGGTAGGTTGAGTGATTGGAGGCATATGGAGAGAACAGTATAATCGCAGGCGACTTCCAGCTTACAAAACTAATGTGACGGAAATATCCTGAATATTCCTTGCCTTACTTGTAGTTATGGTTTTCTTGGTATTCTCCTCATCAAACGTTAGCACCGTAAGACCTCGGCTGTAACAGTCATGTGCCGCCACATCCACCGACGCATATTCATATTTTATCACACATGGGTTCTGTGGAAGATCGCTAAGTTGCTATATGGCTATGACAGGGACAATCCACAACCACCGTTCGTAGTACTATATGAGATCAGGAAATGTGCAAATCCATATGGGGTGGTGCGTACTCCTTTCCGCCCCAGAACAGCATTAGTACCGCGTTCGATACATGGTCCAGGTGATTATTCCTTAAACTAAAAGACTTATTTTCTTAGATATTTGTTTTTATTTGGGGTTTAGTGCTACAAGCGTGCTGTCAATTATTCATTTCACGTTTTATTATAATGGCCACCAGTGACGAGTGAATGGACCGCTGTGTCGGTGAGACTATCACCCGTCCTATGAAAATCAGGTGAAAGCAAATGTAACCTTCGTCTTGAACGGCCCCTTCGAGCAATCACCTTTCACATGGCAAACAGCTTCGAAAAGGTCACAACATACTAAAGCGTGTTCTTGGGCTGTTCTCCTAATCCGGTCCAGGTTAAATGCTTGCTATATACAGAAAACCAGACGAAAAATGTTAGGTTTCCTGCATATATCTACAGCACTCTAAGCTCGACCTGGCTAAGACTGCAGTGTATAGAGTTGGTGCATGTTCTAATACAAGTTTGGAAACACAGAGGAACAACGACAAGTCAAGACATGATTGAAGCAAACTTGCAATGAATTTGTTGGAAAGAACACGGCATCCCGTGTAATCTCAAGCGCACGCGCGAGTTTCTATTTAGAGAATTCTTGATAACTAAATGTCGCTTGTCGTTCTGTTACTCCGATTATCAATGTGACTTATGCATGCACTTGAAGTTACCTGGCATGCAATGTTCTTTCCAATAAATCAGTTCTAATGAGGCACCGCTTCAGATATTCTTTGTCCTCATTTCATTGGGCCTCCAAATTTCTGTCAGGCCATAAAATCGCTACCACGACGTCTGAGGGCTCTCACACCGATCAATCGTCCATGACGCAGTGTCTTTTATCGCTGTCTTTCTGGTTAACCTCCCTGCCTTCTCCCTTTTGTTCCTTCCTTCCTTCCTTCCTTCCTTCCTTCCTTCCTTCCTTCCTTCCTTCCTTCCTTCCTTCCTTCCTTCCTTCCTTCCTTCTTGCTTCATTCCTTCCTTCCCTTCCTTCCCTTGCTTTCTTTCTTTCTCTCTTTCTTTCTTTTTCTCTTTTCTTTCTTCCTTTCTGTCTTTTTTTCTTTCTTGCTTGCTTCCTTATTCAAAGGAGCTTTTCTTATTCTTTTGTTATTTTTTCTCAATCGTGACATCGGTCATATTATCGAAAATGCACTGACCAATAAAAAGACTATATTAAAAAATGAACAATTTCGTGAATTCGGCCCTAGAATGGCTAAATCGTGGGTGACCTCATCAGTGAGCTTCCTGTATTGATCTAAATTTTTTCTCACTCACACTCTTTCCATGGCAGGTTATAGCCAACCTCACTCTGTCCCATTTAGAGGAGAAATTTTATAAGCAAATTCAATACGAATAGAACAGCGATGACCACGATTCCAATTTGAATATAAGTTGAATACTATTGGAGTACATTTAAAATAATAAGGTAACCATTTTCTATAACTTATATAATTTTTCTACAATATTCTATAATTTTCCATAATTTATATAATTTTCTATGTGTTTCACCACCACCAACCATTTTCTAAACTGTTCCATATTAATATAATATAATATTTGTTTTGATTCATATAAGAAGCTTAACGTCCCAAAACGAACATATCATTATGAAAGACACCGTATATTGGAGGGCTCCGGAAATTTCGACCACCTGGGGTTCTTTATATCTGAGCACATGGGCATACAGCACTTTCGCCCAAATCTGAGAACATGGGCATACAGCAATTTTACCTTCATCTAAAATGCAGCCGCTGAAACTGGGATCTGATCCCGTGAACTGCGGGTCAGCAGTTGAGTACCTTAGCCAATAGACCACCGCGGTGGGCAATAATACTTTATTTGTAAAAAAAAACATGACAAACATCGACAAAGGAAGATTTTGATTAACTTTAGTAGGCCAAAAAATGTCGCAGTTATGGAAACAGAGGTAACCTCGTATACTAAGGTAAGCTGAGTTATCTTACTGAGGGAAATTCGTACTGGTGCGAGATATTTTGTAAATGTGCGCTAAAATGCAAATACAAATACGCTCAATTCAATTTATTTCATTGCCGCCATTTTTAAATAAAACAGGGGCATAAAATTTAATCAATGTTTGATGAATCAACATCATAAATCTTATGATGAGCAAAGCATATTGGGGACACTTTCACTTGGAGACACAAAAGTCACGTGAATTTTACACAAAAGCTACTGAGTCTGTGATTGGTGCGGCATTGATAGGGACGTAAAAGGTTGGTTTGCATGGATTTGGGCAATAACTTAATTTATTAAAACAAGAAAAGGGCCCCATCGATGTTGCAATGCGGTGTTACTTTAGGATGTCTCTCCCAGTGCTGATTGCTGTAGAAGTATTTGAAAAATATATTTCTAATATCTGCAATTCAATTCCAGTCTGAAATGGAACTTGGAACACTATTCAATTTCTCATTCCAAATTCTCTAATATTCGCACATCTCTAGAGTTCCGCTCTATAATTTACCCCTTTTCTCTCTCTCTCTTCTTCTACTTGCCCTACCTTGTCATGCTCATCTTGTTGTTCCTCCTATAATTACGGCATAATTAAAATGGGGTGGTGTCCCTTAGGACAGCAGCCCGTTCATTCTATTATACAATTCTAGTATAGACATCCCCCTACATATTCAAGTTTTCCCGGTGAGTAAAGCAGGGTAGCAAACCGGCTGCCTATAGGCTGGTTAACCTCACTGCCTCTCTTTTCCCTCTATTTTCCTTCCCCGGTGAGTAAAGAGGGTCTCATTTTTTCGCGGTTATCACAAAGACGATGACGAGTTTCCCATTCCAGGAATATCCGAGCTTTGAAAGTCCGCTTCGGTGATCACCACCAGTTTCCTTTTCCTTCTCAAGGGATATCGCATTTGTTATTGTTTAAAAAGGCATGAGCACTACCACGCAAAGAAAGATTTGGGTTTAGTGACTACATTTTAGGACACTAGCAGTCGGGTATTTTGCATTAATACACGAGATGAGCACTAAATTATTTATTACGGCGTAACTTACCCACTACCCATGTCACATTGGGGAACCGTGCTTGTAAAATGAAGCAAATAAAAGCACAATCATCCGTTCAGTGACCTATGAGTTTGTTCATATTTGATAAGAACCATGCTTAACGCGTGTTTTAGTAGGTGAGGTTAAGACCTCACCTACTATTTTCTCATTTTTCGGGCATTCGTGCAGAACTTTTAATGTGCAGACCGAGAGGCAGACCCCTATATTCCTGGAAGTTCGAAACGTTCGTCACCTATACCTGCTTTCTACGCCTATATATACTTTCTACGGCAAAATGAAAAGAAGCGGTTGCTTTGTTGGGTTCTTTGTTGAAATATCAACCATTTAAATTTATAATCAAGCTGAAATAAAAAAAGGCAAGGGCTTAGAAAATATATATATCTGCTGAATTTCTGTGCGAGTTCTAGAAACCCATTCCCGTGCGTCACCAGAGGAAGGTCGAAGCCGCGGCCCCTTCAAGGCAAGAGAGCTCGCACTTTAGCGTCTGCTGGTGACAGTCCGGCGGGGCAGGCCAAATGCTAAAAGAGGGGGAGGAGGGGGAGTAGGGAGAGTACAGTCCACAGTCCTGGGCTACCGCCCCACTGGGCCTCAGTGGCGGCCATTGTTATTCGTTCTCATTTCTTCTCGTCCGTCTGTCTCCCGGCACTCCCAGAGAGGAAAGAAACACACCCCTCCCACTCTACCTCTTCCCTTTTCTTTTACAGCCGTCGCCCATAATCGGAGAGGCACATATTTCTGTCGCCGCGGGCGAATTATGGCGGCCGGAAAAGAGTGGAGTGTCGTACACTTGCTCCCTTCATTTCTATATGTATCTCTTTTTCTTTAGTTTCCTGCATCGTCTGCAGACTGCTCACTGCAGACGAATCCTTTCGTGCTGCTGCTTGCACGATATACGCGGGGTCCCCGGCCACTTTCTATACCCATTATTTTTTTGTTCTACTTTTTCTTCCCGCATCGACCTGCCGGGGCTGCTGCCATTCCAACCTGTGTTTCTCAACTGTAGTTGCCTCCGGCGCATTGCGTCTGGAAATGCTTTCTTTGTGCTCATATCGTACGTTATGTTGCCAGTACGTTCTTTATTTTATATTATTTTTGCATTTCCGCGACCAAACAAGCGCTAAATCCGAAGAAAATAATCTTTCGTTTTGCTTCTCATTTCTTTTTTTTGTGTTGTGGAAATGTTGAAGCTCTCCCTCAAACTTGCTGATTGTGCTTCGTTTCGGATCATACGCCTGTCATATTTGGCGTATATGATGAAGTTTTAATGAGTGTAGAATCTTTAGAAGTAGGTGTTGAGGTACGACTAACATTATTGTTGTAACTCACGTCCCACACTTTAAAAATGTATCTTTGCAAATATCTTCAATTACAGAGTGTAATGATAAAAATAAAGCGTTTCTCGTCATATATATGACAGTTCATAGTCCGACTAACGATAACTATAACTCCTTATCTTGCCTAGAATGTTGGCTACCTTTCTTAATTTTTTTAGAAGTCGCACCACAGTGCGGCTGCACAGTGTGACGCCCATTACCTTTATTTTGCTATTCGGCTCGTTGCATGGTCAGTCCGCGTATAGTACAGCTTGCGCGAACCTATAGAAGTGACGCATAGGCTGCGAAGAATACTCAGGTTGAGTGGTTAGATAATTATTACTAATGATTTATGTGAGGGCGCGCACGGATGAACAAATAAACACTAACAATTGTGGTCATAGCGTCACTGACGCACAGTCTGTGATTCGCCGACATATGTTTAATTTTCATTGTGAAAATCACGAGCAACTAACTGATCTCTGGTTGCCGATGTTACCTCTATATATAGTCGCGATAGTTTTCGTTGACAGCGTATTTCCTCTCACTTTCTTTTTTTCGCTTCAGGCTGTTCAGGAATGTCTGTTTTCAAGCCTAATTTTGTTTTTGTTGCTTGTCGTTCGGTTCTTCCTTTCTTCTTCACTTCCACTTTTCTGATTTTTTTTGCAATTTATTACTTCTCTCTCCCCCTGAAAGAGTATGCAGTTGTTTGGACCTTCTGTCTGGCAAGTTGCAACCTGCTGTCTCCCTATGAGCATGGCGTCACTTGTATATTTCATTTGTTTATAGCGTACGTGTTTTCAAATGAAACGTCCGACCCAGTTAGGGTGCTCGGCTGCTGACATGAAGGTCGCGGGTTCGATTCCGGCCGAGGCGGTCGCATTTCCTTATAGAGGCGAAATGCTTGAAGTCCGCGTACAGTGCGATTTCAATGTTGTTAAAGAACACCAGATGGTATAATGTCCGAAGCTCTCCTCTACAACGTCCCTCACAATATTATCGTGATTTGGAGATGTAAAAGCGCACATATTATTATTTTATCATATATGTTCGAATAAAGTATCGCAAATAAGTATCTCGCTGCTCAACTTGACTCTCCAGTGCAGAAGCACCTCAACTAAAGCCCCGTACACTCTGATGTGCTCTAAAGCATCGCTATTCTAAACGCAAGAAGTGCAGTCAAAAGTTTTCCTTACATACTGCGTGCGGAAACGCGTCAGCCATTCACGTCTCTCACGAGCGAGGCAGTTTCCTTAGCAGTTTCTTTTCTTCAACAACAGAAGCTTCTGGGATTGTTCCGTTGTCGGCACGTCGCGTCGACTGAGTAAGGCGCGCATGAAAGTTTTTCCTCGCATTTGTTTGCCTCGGCTCAAGCGTTCCCGTTTGAGCAGCCATGCAGCAGCAAAACTATAACACCCCTTCCTTTAGCCAACACCGATGTATGGTGTCACCGCGGACACTTCCTTCGGTCCGGGTTCTAGCCGGGGCTGGTGCCGTCTGCCGGGGCGAGATAGGGCCTCCATCCGACGCTAGGTTCGTACGAAAGCTGAGCTTACTGGCGAGTCGAGAGCTAAAAGAAAGAAACAACTGAAGACGGAGATGCTTCCGACTGGAACAAGCCTCGACAGTGAGAGGAAGGAAATGAAACGTGCGGGAGGAACTCGAGCGGAACCGGATGTTATGCACTTTTCTCTCCGCACAACCCGCTCGGCTCCGGGCTTAACTGAGTTCTTTATTTTTCTGCCACGCTGGCGACGGGAGATGGCGCCAGTTCAGCCTTTGTCGCGTAGTATTACAGGCAAGAAGAAAGCAGTTTTGCTCGGAGACTTTTGACTGCGCGTCGCCGGAGTTGCACACTCTTGGAAAAGATTGCACTCTCGGCCTCACATCCTGCGTGCGCAGGCTCAGCCATGTGAGGAAAGTCGGAGCAAGAAAAGCCGTGCCTGTACTCGCAATTTCCTTTCTTTGCGCGAAAGTTTGTGCGCCGCGCGCCGGGATTTCCGAACCAGTTCTCACATCTCTCCGCTTCGCTTTACAGGCTTCCTTTGTTTCTTACCCTTTAGCGAATCGCTGCTTTCTTTATTTGTTTCTGAACTGAAAATGCATCGATTGAGCCATTTTATCCGCAGGTTCTCATGACTTTTACATTTCTGAACCACAGTAACACATTCTTTTTTTAATTATTGTTCATTTCTTAGATATTGCTTTGATACTGTCTTATCACGCATTTACTCATCAAGATGTGTATTTCAGAATTTCTATAGAAACACACCTGAAAAAAGAACTGGCTGTAGTGCCAGTTAATTAACTGAGGCAAACGTAAAGGGCTGAAGTTTGCAAAGGATATCTCGCCGCACAAGTGCAAATTCCGGAAGGGTATAGACTAACGTCGCTGCTTTGTGACCCCTTCCGAAATTATTTCATCTTTTGGTTGTCGAATGTACAACACCACAAGTGGATTGCCTTTTTTCAGTGAGGTAGCTACGAAAAAAAAAGAAAAGGGCAAAAAAAAAAACTATAGCTGTTTCGCTATAGGACCTGAAAATAAGAGTGGAGCTGTGTCACCTTCCTTATTCCTTTTTTTATTTCTTTTTCAGTCTTTTTTTCTCTTTTACTATGTATCCTGCATCTATCTTTTGTACCTGTCTCTTTCTATTTCTTTATTCACATTTATTTTCGCTTTCTATCTTTTTTTCTTTTTTGCTTTTCTATGTTCATTTCTCTGTCTTCTTTCTCTCTTTCTTTGCGCTTCATTCTCTGTATCTTTTGTTTATTGTAATTTCTCGCTCTCTTTCTCCCTGTGCCTTGCTCTCTTTCATTTCTACCTCTTTTTCGTGTCGCTTTTCTTCTATCTCTTTATATCTTTGTATGTTTTATGCTCTACACGTCTTTGTTTTCTTTCTTTTTTATTGCTTTTCTTTCAATTTATTTCTTTTTCACGTGTTTCACGCGTTCCAATTCGCCGAGCAGTTTTCGCTTGAGTAACGCTCGAAGCTATACTCTGTAGTGGGCATTGCCCGACTACTGCGTGTCAGTTATATTTGCAAGAATTTTAACACGTGGGTCAATTGGTGAAAATATGGAAATTTTGCAATCGTCGTGAGTACATCTTATCTGTTGTGCATGTTTTTTGTCTGTTGGATTGAAGATCAACCCCACAGTGTTTGTATGACCCTTACGGTGACCCTTTTATCCCTCCTCACCCCCATCCCTTGTGAGCTCTGTGGCGGTGTCGCTCACTGAAGCAGACAATAACGGGGCTCACTTTTCTCTTCCTTTCTCTTAAGAACCACTCCATATAATACTGAGTTCGTGCGATAGTTTCATTTCTATATCGCACCTGTGATGATATGCGGACACCAAAAATTTTCCGGCCGGCCTGTTAGAATCCCAATCACAAAACGCTTCAGTATACGCGTTTATGATAAAATAACGAAATAGTGACAAAACAGTGATTTATAGGGGAGTTGCTCCGCGTGGCCGGACCGTCGTGCATTTATTGCTTCAAGTTTTTTTCTAGATCCGTTGGCCGAATGTATTGGTGATCCAAATTTCAAAGTTTTATTCAATATGTAACGCACCACTTGTGCTCGTACACTTGCAGGGCAGCAAGAGAGTCCATACAAACGCTGAGCATGCCTCCCGCTGCAACATCATGACTTACCTTTTCTCATTTTTTTTCTTAATATTTCTTAGTGCTATTTATTGAATTAATGGTATAGTACTTTATCCACAGAGGGAGCAGAGCTTGTACAGTAAGCTGGGGTCGGCGCATTTTAGGATAACGTCTGCAACATATAATACAGTTATTGTGTCCTATAGCTTCTTTTGTTTTCAACATTTATATTAGTAGCATGAAATGCATTCCTCTAGGATTGTGAGAATGAAGACAATCATCTTACCTTTAGGCTCCTCTTGTTCTTCTTTGTTGGAAGAAGTTGCGTTTATTTCGCGAGTTCTTTATTTCATCACACGTGAACAACAATACAGTGAAACGGTATCTGCACCATAGAACTTGTCATGACGTGCAGACAGCAAATTCCGGTGAACACAAAATAACCTTCGTAAAGTTCAGTGATTTTTTTTTATCTTACTTATGTTGCCAGCTTCTCTTCGGGTAATGTTTTCACCCTTCTGTTGAGTTTCTAGTGAAGAGCTTTTGAACTTTGATCAGCTGTTTTATGTATGACACTAAAGTGCACCCTCGTACATGCGTCATTCTGACTTAAGAAGGTCGAATGTGTCATGAGTCAAGTGAATACACGTGTGTTCAGAAAAAAAGCGTGTAAAGATTTAGCGTACCCTGCTATGGGAGAGCAGAAAGCGACACAGTAAAAATAACACACACACGCACACGCACACACGATGCATTAGTCCCATTAACAAGCCTCTTTGTGTTGGGTATGCTTCTCAACAAATGGGAAACTGTGAGCGTGTAAGGTAATTTAATAGGATTCGGCTTCACAAAAATTTTCGGCCTATAAAACAATTACAATAAAGGGTCGACTCACGGCCAATCATAACCTTGTACATAATAATAGCGGCAACATAGACCGACCAATGACAAGGCGTTACTACGAGCACAGCTATTTGTAATATCAGCCCCATACTATGCAAATTCGTACCCATGCAAGGCGAAGAACGTGAGCATAATTAAGCCCTTGTAAACGTATAAAGCAAGAAACGGTAACGCCAACTAAGGCCTCAGCATAGAAAATGTATGACATAAATGACCAGCGCATGCCTATATTGCCACTAACTTGAGGCTTCATCTACAAATCACACATTTTGACACTATATTTACTGGATCTGTACATGGGGCTTCTGAGCTCACGGCCTGCTGACTTCTTTGTGTGATGGCCCGGGAAGTATATTTATAATTGGTTATATGAAGATAGAACTCATAAAATTGGTCCATATTTATTTTTCACGCGTTATAGTTTGAATGCTACTAACATCCAACGAGGCAGCTATATAAGATTAAATTGCAAAGCAAAAATTTTGTGGTCATCAAATAATGTTAAGAGTATATTTCTCACGCAGTTGAATAATATTATATTTATTATACTTATGCTAAAATAAAAGTTTTTCGAACATATATAATAGCTCGATTGTAAGAATGTTGTGATGAGTCAAGGCCTCTCTCTTTTTGTATTTTCCATCACGATCAGCAGTTATTCTATCATCAACACGCCAGCGGTGCAATAGAGAAATGAACTATCACATGAACTCAGTATTAGACTACTATAAGCGTCATACAAAGGTTGTAGGGTTGATCTTCAATTAACACACGTGTTAGAATTCCCCATACTCAGTTAATTCTCGTAGATGTAACGGACACGCAACTAAAGGTCGAGGCCCCTTTGTGAATTTTATCGTCAAATTCACTCACTGTGTATAATAATACTTCCTGTGTCGATACTCTCTTTAGCCTGTAAAATTTTAGAGTTTGCCCTTTATGTCTCGCGAAGATGTTAAGTGTACACACATACGAAAAAGCCAAAACAGGGATGTCAGTCAGGTTGAGCCTTGATGGCTACCTTGTACAAACTTCCTCACACTTGCCTACCGCGATTTAGCGCGTGGATCTTGACGCTGTTATTGCCCACAGCTAGTAGACCTCACGTTAGCTACAGGTTACAGTTAATTCTTTAATTATAGCACAAGGGGCAATAGTATTACAATGCTGGGTATCATTACGGCATTACTCCTTGCCTACTTCTGCACAAAGCAGCAGCTGAAGCTGGGCTGGACGCTATGGACAGGCGTGATTCCCTCTGTATACACTAGTTGGAAAAGACTGAAAGTTGAGATGAACTCCATGACGTGCTGTCACGTGTCATATATTGATGTGTTTGTAGGTCGCTCGATTGGTTCATACACAAGCCACCGTGTATACTGTCTGGTGCATCCCTGCCGTATTATGCGCACAAATGCAGACGCTCCGCCCACGACACTTTTGTGCATACATTTGCGCTCTCTCGATACATTTATTATAAAGCTCTCCCTTACAAACGGGTTGTTGGACACTGGCGATTTTAAGAATGTTCTGTATAACGACCTGTACTCTTCAGAGTATGCCTTCACAAAATCTTCTTAAGATAAAACTGTTCGTGAGGGAAAATTTTAAGCCAAGCGTGATGCTATAGGCGTATGACGGAGAAGGCGGCAAGCCAATAGCAAAGTGCATTAACGAAAAGCGTTCTTTGCATTTGGGTGCTTTATGTTTTAGCGTAATTGCTAGTGAGCTCTTCTGCGATGCGGCGAGGAGTCATGTATGTATTCACTCATTGAGTCTAGAGTGAAAACGCTTTGCTTCTGATAAATTCAATCACCCGGAGTATTTTAGTCACTCGAGGTGTTTGCTTCATTTAACTGGCTGGAAGCCGGTGAAAATCTCACAAACCAAAACATAACTTGAAATTTTGAAATCATTCTGTCCGATGTTTAGATTTGTACTGATCGTCGTACTGTTCAAATAGTGAGAAACCCTACATAACGGGTAGCTGACAACTTAACATGAAACGAATAGTAGACCACCGTCTAGGGTATAAAACTGTTGCCAGGATTTGTGGACCAATTAGGGGGCTTATATCCTGTGTTGAAAAAAAGTCGAGTTTTTGTGTGGCATTTTGTCGACCCTACAGTCATACTGACGCTGTGATGACACATGTTTTTCTTCAAATAAGAACAGTGGATTTGAATGTCTTAAAGTCACGATGACTGGCCCCATATCAATCATTCAGGCTGCAGATCCGACTTCCAACAACAAACTAAACTTGTCATTCATCATTTAAAAAAAATTGATAGGCGTTCTCTATAAAGCGTTGTAAAGCACTGACGGTCTAGCTTAAGTGTTCGCTATCAAACGCGATGCCATTTTTTTTCTTTTCGTGCAATATTCGAAAGGGTAAATTTAACTTGGCTTTCCTCGAGCGGGGCTAATAAGATACCAAATTTAATTTTCTTCGAGATGGGCTTCGAGCTCCAACAATATATTCTGCGCTAAGAGATCACTGGGCCTCAGACACGCCAAAACTTTGAACTATACCCACTGCGACTCAACCTCACAATTTTTTCTTAACCACCCTACATTCGACTCAAGCTCACCAAAATATTACTCTAACGGACTCGCTTGCGCTCACGGTTCGATGTGAGTCTGAGTGAGAACACTTATGAGCGACTTGGCCGACCTATCTTCGTGTGTGGAACACACCAGATGTGCTAGGAAGCCTGCTTACCAGCGTCCTCTGCTGCCTTCGAGAGTTCAGGCCGCGAACTCTAGCGAATTCCACGCTCTGGCCGCCTTCAGGCAATAGTCGATGGGCCGCGGCTCCGAATTTTTCTCAGTGCTTTTCGCGGTCGACTAACGACATCTGTCGGAGCCCGTTCGCATTGCTCGACGCAGGAGGCGGCAGATGGTGCCGCTCCGTTCAAACTAGTCTCCCGCAGGTCATGTTTACGGTACGGTGGAGGAGGTTACCTAAATGGTGCTTCCGTGGCTGGTGCCGACCTGTGTTTACTGTTCAGCGTACCGTCCAGTCGCCTACTCTACAGCAATTCTGCAATACCAAGCTTTGGCGGCAGCGGTGAATACAACGGAACGAGTCACCGTGGCTTAAAATGTTTGTTGAGGTCTCTTAAGTGAGGGTTTGATTCAAAGGACTGCATTGTGTCAGTTGAAAGGGGGGAAAGAGGAAAAATTAGAATTTCCAGATTTCTTTTGTGAAAAGCTAACAATGCCTTGAAGTGGGCATGTGTACTGTGAACCGGGACCGTATACCTGATGGCGAATGTTTTTCACTTGGAAATAGCAGTTCTCGACATCCTTATCGTTAGCATGTGTTTGAATACCACAACAGAAAGTGAAATGAATAGCGTGTATAGATATCTCAAGGACTACTTGTCATGTGATATTGAGAACATTCAAATTAGGCCAGTCAAGTATGCTCTAGACATCATATACCTCAGCTCATGCATATCTATAATCTTGCTTTTCCTACAGGTGTCTTTCTGAAGGAAAATCAAATAGCAATAGTTACTTCAATACTTAAAATGGGAGAGGTAAACAATGGATCAAATTGTAGGCACATCTGTATTTTCCAAAGGCTTAGATATATGCCAGAATAAGTGAGTTTGCAAAAAAGTACATAATTAGCCCAAGCCTATTAAGATTCAGAAAAGGGAGATCAGCAGAACTGGTCCTTGTCATGCAAAAAGAAATCATTCAAAAATCCTTTGATGAAAAAAGTCTAATAGCTAGTGTATGAATTGAGTTTTCGGAGCCATTCGACCGTCTAAACCGCTTAACACTGACAAACAATACTTGAAATATATGGAATATGGAATGGAGATATTGAGGCACACCACTCGATGCTACAACGTCCTATCTGCTACAATTGCTGCAATGTGTTTGCATTCAAGACAATCTATCTTGGCACAAAGCAATTACCTCAGGCGTACCTCAAAAGAGCCTTCTCTGACTACTTAGCTTTTAAATAAACGACGCTTCAGAAATTCACCATGGAGCAAAAATCATCTCTTATGGAGATGATACAACTATTTTTTTTCGCAACAATTCTTATGATACTCTTCAAAGTAGTATCATTGTAGCCCTCGGTGACTTACGCAAGTGGAGCGTATTCTATTCTCTTGAAATCAGCACAGCCTAAACAACAGCTGTTATCTTCACCTCCCGACAATATCTCGTATTATCAGTCTTGAATCGTCCTTTAGGAATCTTGCGTATAGAGGCTGCTGACTTAGTAAAATCACTTGGTGTATTAAAAAAAATCTGTCTAGGGACATTCAGGTTAATTACGTTGTTACACAGGTATCAAAGGTAGGAGGAATTTCGGGCGAAATTCGAATTCTACTTACGAACAGCTCTTAATCTTCATATTTACAATGCACTGTGTATTTCCCATTTAAACTATTGCTGCCTAGTTTAGGGCACAACAACGTTAAGAAACATCAACCAGCTGCTTGTATTACAAAATGAAACACTACGTCAGCGTGTGTGTGTTAAAAACCTGCACACACAAAACCCCTGTATATCAAATGAAATGTCAAGTCAGCTCACAAATTGTACCCATTAAATCTAACCAGAAAGCATAAGCATCATACATTTGTACAATATTCGAAAAGACGCCGCTTTCAAGGTCATATGATTCACGCAATGACGATACCTGGAAAATGACATTTTCACGCATTATGCTAACAAAAGAAAGACTTGGTCATACGCTTCCAAAACAATTGAATGAACTCCATCAATACAGTATTAATTTAGAAACAACTGCGAACTGCGCAATCAAGGTGTTTTGTCGCGAATGATTGATGCATTTCTTTCTTACAAAGAGTACAGGCTATGTTAAACACATTTCCAAGTTTTACAGTTTTTTTCCTTCTTCCTTGACGCAAAAATTGTGTAAAAGAACGCTCATTTTGTTGTTAATATTGGGGAATGATTTATCATAAGACAATGTATCAATATTCGATTCTATAGTAGTTCTTGTAACTACTGTATATTCTTATTGCCTTGAAAAAGTTATTGTTTACCCTCGCGTTTACACCTACTTGGAGGGTGTGAAGCACTTATAAATAAATAAATAAATAAATAAATAAATAAATAAATAAATAAATAAATAAATAAATAAATACGCTCTCGCTACAAGTCACGTAAAATGATGGCTCGAGGCTTCTCGAGTGGATAGAACCACCTTTTTCTCCGGCCCTCGTGTTCCAACACACACAAACGTCTGGACGAGATAAAGTTTGACTTGATTTAATCCGTACAATAAATGCAGTCAGCCAGATGAGAGCTTTCAAGGAGAGCTCTTGTAAATGCGTTTATACGAGCATTTACATGGTATACTTCTTAAATGTCGTTGCTTCTGACATGAGCTACGCTACGCTGAGCTGTCAACTGCTGCCATATAGGATAAATCGCTGACGAATCATTTTTGTGTTCTGCGTTGGAAATACCGCCATGGAAACTCGAAAAATCACTGATAGCATCTTATGATAATTATTTTTCAGAAAGAAGAAATACTTAGGAATGACCAATTTTCATTGGGAGAAGGGGGATGATTATATGGTAAATTTTGATTGACGTTTTAAAGTGTGTAGTCATGACATGATGATTCGTGGTGCAAAGAAAAATAAAACTGTTTCAGGACTCAGTGTTCATTAGATATGGCTTTAGAGAGAAGAATATGAAATATATAAAGCACGAAACAATAAATAAACATTGCCGCTGCTATATTGCTTTATGGTAGCGTATAAGTAGTTCTGCCCTCGCATTTTCTATATATATATTATAAGCCACTCTAATCCTCAAAGGTAAAGCAGCGGTGTCTTGAGTTTGTGTTCAGTGTCCTGGTGGAAAAGGCGAGATTCATGATAATATTGGATCGCTGATGGCATAAATGTTTGAAATATTACAATAAATGGAGTATACCTCACTCATGACGAATCAGGGCGAAATGAGTTACCAAATATTTGCATGTTTATTGAATGGGAATATGCCGGGGCATATAAATGCCTTACTGCAGTAGCTGCAGATAGAAATGCACATGGGAGGAAAGCGCCAAGGAGTACACAATGCAGTTTACTAATAATTGAGCTGCTCTTTCCCAGTAAAAAGAGAGAAACAGAATGTTCAACAAAACACAGATGGAGTAATCCCAGTTTGCTACCTTCATCTATATAGTTTAAGAGGAAAGAACGTCCACTGTTCAGTTGCGCAACACCATGCGAATACTACTGCCCCGCTTCTGAAAAAACAGGAGTTTGCTCTCCTGACCTGTTGTCAATCAGAACTCTTGTTTTCACTATGCTTTTCCCCTATCCATACGAGCTATCGTGGAAACATGGATTTTAACATAATTGCAGGAGACCCATCTAGTTGTAAAGGAACATGGGACCATATTCGCATGCATATTGAAGCTGCGCTCAGTTTTCTGCAGACAACCGAACTGAGCGAGCACAGTGAAGCAGACTTGCAGAAGCTATATAAAACTGAACACGTTAGGCTAGTTTACTCCGAGGGAGAAAGATTAAAAAAGGATGCAGTACGTCCATCGGGGATGCAAACTATAACTGAATTTAATCTTTTGATTTGGCTCAGAGTTCGCACAGTCTGAGTGTCCCTTGACGCTGTAGCTATGTTCTTAATCTGTGTAACGGTGTTATGTTACAAATGCATACGAGTTAATTCATGATCAACAGTGAATGAAATTCGTTCTTTCCAATTGTGTGGTTTGGAGTTGCAAGTTGATCGCGTGCTTCTGGTCCCATAATGTAAAATGACTGAAAGGTTTTCTCACGATCGATTGATTGATTGATTGATTGATTTGTAGGGTTTAACGTCCCAAACCACCGTATAGAGACGCCGTAGAGGAGGGTTCCGTAAAATTCGACCACCTGGTGTTGTTTACCGTGCACCCAAATCTAAGCACACGGGCCTACGGCATTTCCGCCTCCGTTGAGAATGCAGGCGCTGTCGCCGGGCTTCGATCCCGTGACCCGATGGCCAGCAGCCGAGTACAAATAGACCACCGTGGCGGGGCTTAGAAGTTTAATCACTATTTACAATTTCTTCTCCTGGGCATATCTTGCACAATGACTTATATACAGGCATGTTACATTGGTATATAGTTACCTTAGAAGCACGGGCTTGTTTTTATTTTGGTGGCGTTTCATATATTGAAATTATCGCTGCTGTGGCATAGGAACTAATCTTTTATGAATGCAACGTCCACTCGCTCGCAAACGAAATGGCATATGTGTTTGACATGGGGCAAGACACAGTAATAGATTAAGCCTTATAAAGTGGACTAGAGAGTACATTACGTGAAGAAAATAAATTAGAAAGTCATATTTATTGCGACAGCATAAAATGTATTAAATATACTCAGGTTTCCTTCAGAGCCATACAAATTATTTATATTTCGTTTTTTAATGTAGTACGCTTGGCTCTTTCGGAGCATCGTTTTCAACTTGCTAGAAGAGAGAGAAACGCAAAAAAAATCACTGAGTAATAACAAGAAGAAGGAACATGCTTTACTAATTGATAAGTAAAAACTACACAAAGTGTTTATTTTACAAAGTCTCGCTCACGCCCGTTCTCTGCCAGAGATTGCTAGCACCATTCGCACACGTCACTGGAAAGCAGCGCCATCTTTATTTACGCGGTCAGTGCAGGAAACTCTTGCCAAACGGCTGCCGCCATGAGAAGCAGGCGTTACACAGTATAGACGTTCTTCAAACGCCTTTTCAAGTTTTTACTTCCCTTCACTTTTCGTTTCCTTCTCTCGAGTGGAACTTTGAAAGTTGCGATGAATGCAAAAAAATAAAGGAAACAGAAAGGAGGATGAAAACGTCTGTTAAAAAAAAACAACGCAGAATGAAGCTTGCTTCATCCGTCAAGTAAAGATTAACAAATAAAGATACACACAAAAAGGAGGAAGAAATACTAAAGGTATCCTCATGGTTGAGTGCTGTCTGCATCCACGTTCGCGACGAGGAGGCACGGATGGCGTTTGGGAAGGAAGCACTCTCCTCTCGAGGAATTCTTTCCCTCGAGCAGCCTCCCCACGTTCCTTTTTTTCTGGTTCCCCTGCCGAACCATTCCCTCCCGCTGCCACCCAACGTATCCGCTTTGTCCAATGGCTCGGGTCCGTCGCGCGGGGCTGATTTGTAGCCTTTATTGAGCAAGATCATCCCTTTCTTTCTGCCCCGGCCTTGCTTGTGCGTGTTTGTGGGCCACGCTTCGGGACGTTCGCTTTTTCCCTTCGGCTTGGCTTGACTTCCTGCAGCCTCGATCGGCTTTTCCTTTCGACAGCACGGTGTGCTGCCTGCGCCAGTTCTAAGCCTTGTTGTCCGTGCGGCCAGACCGGGCGCTGCTTGCTCGGCTTCCTGGGCGATAAGATGCGCCCGGTCTTGCAGGCCAGGACGAGGAGCCTTCCTGGTCCCCTTAGCTTTGATCTACGCTCTGTGAGCCTCGCGATTGACAGGATGGTGGGAATGTGTACACAGTTGGGTCCCTTTTTTTTTCTTATGGCGTGTTCTGTTTGATCTGCGAGTTTCTGCTGCTGTGCTTGGTTCATGTCTTGACGTGGGCAACGGAAACCCGGTTCTATGAATCAGTGGCGGCTATACTGAGATCGATATTCTATAGCAATAGGTTAGAGAACAAAATCATTGGGATTGGGTGCACTCCTGCCTGAAGCAACCATTATCTATGCACGTCAGTGATGTAGCAAGTAATAATTTCACAGGAGGCTATACGGTAAACAAAAAACAAACAAGCAAAAGGACTCTGCACCCATGCAATATATTACTAACTTTTCCTAAAGATTATTTGCTTCGTTCTCTGTGAAATTTACACAAATACGAGTGCACCTAGCCCTCCGAAGACTTAATTCGAGAAGGACATTTGTTTTTACGAAAGGAGGGGAAAATGAGGTGGTAAGCCACGTTAATAATTATGGGTGGGGGGGGGGGTGCATTTTGTGTCGCTGAACGCACCACGTACCCTACTCCGTGCTAAGAGTCTGATGTTCGTGATGTCATATTCGTCTGCCTCTAGTTTCCTGTTGTGAACTTATTTAATACTCGCGGGTTTTAGGTCTGCTTGTTACACAGAGAGAGACATACTAAAAAGGGAAAGGCGAAGAGGTTAACGAGGATTTGAATATCTTGTGTGCTGCCCTATACATTACGTAGATAGAGATGGATATGTGTGTGGTTCACATGCATAATTTTACCTTGGTTGCTCGCTGGAAGTAAGCACATTGCAAACTAGAAACTTCTGACTTGTCTGTGGCTGTACAATTAACGAGTGAAACCTCAAAGCTCGCTCTATTCTTCGACTATGCTCGTACAGCATGCACTGGTCAACAAGATTACCAGTCGTTTACGAATGTATATTCTCTTTCACGTATACCACAATGCAAACCCGTAGCCAGAAATTTCTTCTTCAGGGGGGGGGGAGGGGGGAAGAATTAGTCGAAGGCGTTGAACAACACCTATTTTCATTATTTTCCACGATAGAACACACACCTTCATCCAAATTTCGGGTGGAGGGGTCAGCCACAACGAGTTCGCCGCGACGTAGGGTATGTCGCTTTAACTGCGCAATGAAAGACGCTTTCACTGTACAATGAAAGATGTTGAGTCCGATTGATTGATTGATTGATTGATTGATTGATATGTAGAGTTTGACGACCCGAAAGCACCATATGATTATGAGAGACGCCGTAGTGGAGGGCTCCGGAAATTTCGACCACCTGGGGTTCTTTAACGGAAAGATGTTGAGTCTCAAACATATTGACGACTGCGTATGCTTTGTCAATGATTCAGTAAGTTCACTTACGCCGACATGAGTCATTTAATTGGACGTGTTACTAAGTTCTTTGTGTTTTTCTTCAAACTCGGTGTCTTCGAGTGGTCATTAACGCTTACGTCGAAATGTCCGGTACACGTGGCTGGCCAGTCAACTGGGCTTTGCCAGCGCGCATACCAGCACGTTGTCTGGTCCTAATAAAGCAGACTGGCATTCTTTTGGAGAACTGGATGCAAAAGTTCAGTGGAATCAGGTCAAACGTAAGAAACCAAAACTATAAACAATTCAGAGATCCACGTATAACTGCACTGATCCCGAGTTTGCTGGCGCAATCCTTCGGCATTTTTCCGAGCACGCATAGACGTATATAGGCCGAGAGGCACAAGTCTGCGTAGGAAGATCACTTTGCCTGCGCGTCTCTTCTTCGTGTTCGCTTCTGCTCGCAGACCCTGTCCTGTCGTTTCCTCTAATTAAGCAAAAGGAGCAGAAAGGCCGCTTAGACCTACTCCCACTTACTCGAATTCCCCGCTGCGACCCCCCCCCCCACCTCTCGTTCTACTTCGCCGGCCGGTCTACCCTTCTAGTATGTGATCCAGGCTTCTATTTTGTTTTTTTTGTCCCTGTCTAGCTCTCATATCCTACTTTCTGCAGCAGCAGAAACAGCAGCGCCTTATCGCGAGATGGACTTGGGGCGAATGTCTTCTGCTCACTGCTCCTATCCTGCCACTGGCTTGATGCGTCTATAGTTGCTCGGGTTCCCTTTGTTCTTCTCTCGATATTTCTCTTTCCACTTAGCCGCCCTTTCCCGGAGATTTTCTTCCTTCTTTTTTATTTATTTTTTGTACTCTTAGCCTCTCAGGGCTTAAGTATGCCCAACGGTTTTTGTTGTTTCTTTTTCTTGCCGCTTCGTCCATGCTCGCCTGCTGCGGCTCCTCTGCCAGACGTACCCGCCTTTGGCGTGCATCTCTCTGCATTTCTTCTTTCATTGCTCTTGCAGCAGACTCGGCCTCAGTCTCATCCTTTCTCGCTTCATTATGTGCTTCTTTATTTCTAAAGGAACTTTCTCTTTTTCTTACGCAAGCAGCGTACGCAGAGAGACCTGCTGCCAAGCTGTGCCACCACCGGGAACGTTTTTTTCACCATTCATTCATTCATTCTCTCTAGCAGTGCTGCCGAGAAACCCAGCGGGAGATCCCGACCAGGAGCTCACGTCCCGAGAAACTTCCTTCTTTTTTTGTGCTGAGCGATTCGCAAAATGAGGGGAGGAGAGGGGCGAGTCTCAACTCTAGGACGACGAGTGGGAGGACCCAAAGTGCCGAAACGAGAACGTTCAATAAAGACCCCCGGAGAAAGTGAACAGGACGCTCGGGAGCACGCATCCGCAGAAAGACGCAAGAAAAAAATAAAAGGAGACGTTAGAACAGAGACTGCAGAGGACGAATGCGGTTGCTCAGTGTGCTGCTGCTCGAGTCCGAGGAGGAGACTCTCGAGGAAGAGGAGGACGGCTGCGAGGATAGGGTCCCCGAGACTTTTCTAATCAGCCAAGACCGATATGAAAGGATTTGGATGAAGTACCGAGCCGATAGGGCCAGCCCACTCCAAGTAAGCGCCCTCGAGATTAAAGTTGAGCCTTCGGCTTCTTCCTCTTCTTTTTTTCTTTCTCGCAGCGCACTGTCGCTTGCAGTTGTTCGTTTGCCGGTCTCATTAGAACGGTCGGCACTCCGGCTCGTTCTGCACTGTTTTCAAATTTTTTTTTTTCTTTCTCGCTCCTCCTCACGTTCTCACTCGTAATCTCGACGAGGTGCGACTGCCCACTGCATTTTTGCGCTTTCTTCACACTGAGGACTGATTTCCTCATCTTCGCTTATTGCGCCGGGGCTTGGCTCACATATAATCGAGAGGCAATAGGCGTTAGGCTGAGGAAATCGACGTTTCTCTCGATCATATTCAACCGTACTAACTGCGCCCTGTCCTTTACATTAATTATTTTTCGGAAATACCTATTCACATGTGTGCCTTGGATGACCGTTGTATATATTGGTTATGTTCTTACGCCTAGTTTCTTGTGCACCGGTGTACGCAGAGACTGGAGGGGGTGGGGTGGAGGAGGTTGAAGGGAAATCTTTAATGACCACGATAATGGTGTTCATGGTCACAATGATAGAAAGAAGACTATGGACAAACATTTGTGGAATAGCGTGACGATTCCAAAGTCCTTACCTGAGAACACGCATAGTGTTTTGTTTATTTTTATTTATTTATTTTAGTTATTTTGGATACAGATATTTTATTTATTAAAATGTAAAATGTACAAGAAGAAGTTCCTAGGCCTCT
The DNA here is from genome assembly GCA_013436015.1 of Rhipicephalus annulatus. NCBI lineage: Eukaryota > Metazoa > Arthropoda > Arachnida > Ixodida > Ixodidae > Rhipicephalus > Rhipicephalus annulatus. The sequence goes on from WOVY01009711.1 coordinate 117,743, forward strand.
ATTTTATGTATTCCTATAGGAGCGTGGCCTGGAAACTCCCGACCCACTCTGTACTAGTAGGTATGCTATCGTTATATATACATCTTTTTTTACTTTTACACAAAAGAACCTTTTTTTGGTTCGGTCAATAGGTATTGGGAATTGTGTATTTGTCTGACTTTATCAGTTTAAATTAAACAAAAAATGCATGCTACAAACAATTTTCTATGTATTTGTTGTTTACTACTTTGTAAAACTGGTAAAGATGCCTTTCGTCATTTGTTGCTATGCCTTCAGCTTCTGTACCTTTCTCGCTGCAATTCAAGAACACATAAATCATCTGAATCTGCACTTGATAGCAAGCACTTCAGTAAAAAGAAAGTAAACACGAGATGATGGAGATGATAGGTGCGACAGCAGACCCAATTCATGTAAAAGCACCTGATAAGTTTGAACAGATAAAGCGATACTTTAATGTTGCATTTTAGCAAATTATAACTTAACTATGGAAGGAAAAGATAAAAAAATGGCGAAATGTTTTTCGTTTTATCCTCGCATTGTAGCCTCGCCGGCGTGCGGCAGTGCGAGGTCACAAGTTTCAAGTAATACTTCAAGTATATATTTATATACTTCAAGTAATATCAAGTATGTATTTCAAGTATATATTTGCTAAGGAAACTTCGTAGCTTCCCATACGCGCAAAGCCACGAAAGCCCTCTTGTACTTTTTAAGGACCACCAAACTTCACGACCGCTTGTGAAAGAACTGTGCGAGGCCGTGCTGTGTAGTCTCGAGCTGACTATTTACCTTCTCTTTCTTACTCCTCTTCTTTTCTGTCTCTTTCCGTTCTATTATTCTCCTTTTCCCCCACCCCAAGTGTAGGGTAGCCAACCGAGCCCAGCTTGGTTAACCTCCTTGCCTTTCCTCTCTAATTCTCTCTCTCTCTCTCTCGTAGCATCATCACCGCATGTGTTGGCGTATTTCATGCATATTTGCAGTATCGGCAAGCCTTTTCCCACGATACGTAGCGTACCCGCCACGGTGGTCTAGTGGCTAAGGTACTCGGCTGATGACCCGCAGGTCGCGGGTTCGAATCCCGGCCACGGCGGCCGCATTTTAGATGGAAGTGAAAATGCACGAGGCTAGTGCGCTTCGCTTTGCGTGCACGTTAAAAAACCCTAGCTGGTGGGAATTTCCGGATGTTTCCACTACGGCCTCTGTCATATTCATATGGTAGTTTTGAGACGTAAAACTCCAATGACTAATTTGTTTACAACACACAGAGTAATCATTTTTGGAAGTTTTGTTGAAAGAGAACTGAAGGCATTCATCAGGCAGTTCTTCATTTGTGTATGATCATCATCACATGGTGTTCATCATGGTCGCTTGTGGGTTTCATTCGGAGGATGTTCTGTGCCTCCAATTTAATGCATACCAAAGGCGTGTTACCTGATACGTCACATGTCGTAGATGATGCTCTTCAGCTCCCTGTCATCTATCTATACTCGACCGCTTTAGCATACCTGATGGGGCTTCGCATAAATGGGACTATGCATATACAGCCCAATATACTTTTCTTTTAGTGTTGGTGAAGATTAAAGACGATACACTCTATGAACGTAACTAACGATAGCTTTAGTAGTAACGCAAATATAAACGTACCACAAAGCACACTGCGTGTGGTGCCATGTGAGCCATTCGGAAACAACGCGTGTAACAGAGACTTCACAACCAGACGCAGAATCCGACTTCTCTATAGATGCGCACAAGGGGTTGGCTGTCCCACTGAGCATGGCCGACCAGAACCTAAAAAGAAAAAAACGAAGGGGGGCTGTAATGTACGTGATTCTCGGCCGAAAACTGGCGCCCCACTGCGTCAGGATGCGGCGGGCGCGCTCAGCATCTCTTTCTGCTTGCGCAACGTGGCTCGCTTGGTATAGGAATGAGTTGCAATCTTGAACGACATTCCGCCGTTTTCTCTTATCTCTTTATATGGAAAAATTCTTTGTTCTCGCACACTTCTGCGAGGTTCTTCTTTGGTTGTCGCTCGTTGGTACCAGCTGTTGCTAGAGGCAGCGGGCGACTGCTTGCCAAGAAGTGGCGCGGTGGGGAAAAAGGAGTGTTCCGTGCCAGCCACCCGGGGTGCGCTCGTCCGTAAACATATCAGAGGGCGTAAGATATGAACGAAGATGCCAGAAAGTTGGCTCGCTTGGCTGGCGCAATTTCGACTCCCCCCCCCCCCCACCCTCCGTTCGGTGGCGCGGCGATACAAATTTGCGTTGAAGTCTCACTTAGCCGACGTCTCTTTGCTGCTTTTTGCCCCCCCCCCCCCCTCCCTTATACTGGATTGATATAGCTATGCTTGCTTTGCTTGTCTTCTACGCGTAATATCAGCATCACAATAAGAAAGCAGGTTTACATTCTTGCTGCATTTTTTCCACTTCCCTTTCGTAGTGTTCATTTCCCAAGCCGGCCGGTCAAAAACGAATCCGTTGAGATCGAAAAAAAGTTGAATTACAACGCCAAACATGAACGATATATTTGTTCAAGTATATCATACTTGTTAATCAGCCCAAGAATATTGTTTTATTGAAAATTTTTTATAAAATAAAACACTGCAAAAGACACCAACTACTTTGCATACGCTCCAGGAATATATGCATAACTATCAGTTTCTTGCGTCCGAAATGTGTTTCTATTGTGTATCTTCTTTACAGGTGACGTTATTTCGTCGATGTGGGAACGTTTGTAAATGGATTTTAAAATCCACATATTATACGCTTTACATTTGTTCATGAGAGGATATGTGTGTGTGTCGAACGGAAATAATTTGATTCGGCCCAATAAGGCGTTCCAGAAACTGTCTCATATGTCAAACGCCAGCGACGTCTGGAGCATGTTTGTTGTCGGCACGTTAGTGGGCGTCATTCATGTCGTGTTCGCGGAGACATGTATACGAGGTTGTCCGTCCGTGCCGTGGGTGTGGCATCGTGTACATTTTGCGCGTTCCCTCGCTCTTTCTCGGTCGCTTGCCCTTTTCTTCTTTATTTTTTTCTTTGTCTGCTTCATAGCTCACACATCACACGCCTTGTGACTTGTAAGCCGGGAAGGCAACGCCAAGCCACGCGCATCTGCAGTAATTATGCATCCGCTGATTGCACGTGTCTCAAACATGCGCCGTCACACCCGACGTCATCTCTTAATTAAAGCACGCCTTTTCTTTCTACACGAACACATGCATGCCCTTTTCTCTCACTCTTTTTTCCCCTACCCTCAAAGGAGCGAGCAGAACGAGTCGTAGCGACCCAGGGCCCGAGACTTCGAGCTTACATATCACACTTTTATTCAAAATCACGGCGACGTGTCCCTCTACATCAGAATATTAATGTCGCAGCCACCGTGCTCCCTCTTCTGCCGAAACTTTCCCGCAAACAATTCCTTCAAACACCCTATGCGGTTGGCAGCGCTGGACCGTGCATCAGAGGAGAGAGTTCGGGTGACCGCTGTGCATCCGCGATTTCTACGCTTTTTTTTTCTTGTCTTCAGTATGAGGAAGGCGCAAAGAAACGGTCGTGTTTGTTATGCCCGCGACGACGGAGACCCTCGGCGGCTATTTGTATTCGCGAAGTCAAGAACTTCGGAAAGGCCATTGAAGACTGAGAAGCCCGCAACGCTGTTTGCACAAGCTCGGAGAACTCTGCGGGGCGTGCCGAAAGTAATCTCGGAATGGAGTTCGCGCCGGGGCTGCGCAGATTCAACGGCGGGGCTCCACGCTTACGCGCGGCTCCAAATAACCTCCTCTCCTGCCATCCCCACTCAACCCTCGCCCTCCTCCCTTACACAGCGGTCGACATTCTGCCGCGCGAAAAAGCCGGTATTTCACATGCATCGAGGAACAAAACTAAACCAGGTTCAAAGAAAGAGACGATTCTATGGTATACACGCAGCGGCTGCGGCTGGCGCCGGGCACGGGTGGTGTGGGGTGCGTATTGGTAATGAAGGCGAATTTGCATGTGAGAACGCCCGCGCCAGATAGGCGTCGCGGCGAGATTTGCGCCAGCCGCGCGTCTCTGGAGGATAAGGGGAGGAAGAGGAGGCCGTTTCTGTGAGCGAAACGAGCGTTGTGCCGCACACTTCTCCCGCATGTGCATGCATCTGGCGCCGGGAAGTTTAGCGCTGATCAGACGTGCTTAAGACGTGGCACTACGTGGCAAGCAACGGGGAGGCGTTACGAAGAAGTTGAAGGATAAAAATGGAAAGTAGAGAGGCCGCTTTGGCCCCTGTGACTCGGCGCTGTGGGGAAGGCAGTACAAGGGCTTAATTTTTCTAAAACTCTTCGCTGGAGTCGAACCGTTCCCTAGAGGTGAGCGCTATGTTTGTCGCCACTACCAATTTTCCCTGAAGTGGAAGATCTTTTCGGTAGCGACTGGGCGGCTGATGCTCCACGAAGTTGCTTAGCAACGTGTTCCTTAGCTCGGTGTGAAACTATAGAAAGCGTATAGTCTGTGACGTGGCTTTTTGGATATTCTTGTCAGTGAGTTTAAAAATGATGGCTGCCTCACAAGGAAGCGCTGATGAAAAGCCACGACTTGTGAAAAATTTATGAGGCTCTTACGAAAGCGTTTGCACCATGCGTGGGCGGTAAAAGGTAGACTCACTCTCTGATGTCCCGTTGAAATGTTTGGAAATGTTTTCTACACTTTGCGCGAATGCAACCGAAACAAACGACAAGATGGAACTGTCTTGCTGAGTTACGACGAGGGTCGCCTCCTAAAGACACTTTCACGGTCCCGAAAGAAAAGTGGCGCCTCAGCATTTATTATTGTTTTTTTCGATTTCTTCATGGGGCGACATATATTCTGCCAGAAAACTGAAGCCTGTCTGGCTTTCGGCCCTCAGTGTCTCGGCGCCTGAGCCCGGGCTCTGCGAACTGCTTCGCTTTTTGTTCGCAGCACGGGCGTACAAACGAATGTACCACAACATACATATCAACAACCAAAAAAAAAAAGTATAAGGTAAAAGTAATGGCAGTGGGTATGTGCAACTCAGCGGGTGGGGTTGTGGTGGAGGGGTGTAGGAGGCTCAGTCCATATATATAGATGCACCACCACGGTCTTTTCTTTGTACACCGCGAACACAATTCTCGTACGGGATCGGCGCCACTTCGCTCTGGTTTGTCCCCCCCCCCCCCCCGGCCTGAATCTATACGCTCGCAGACTCCGCAGAGAAAGATTGGGGGAGGACGGCAGTGGAGAGTTCGCAGGGTGGCATAACCCCTGATCTGACAGTGAGACAAAACCTCCCGAAGGCATGCCCTTTTCTATACGGAGCTAGCCCAGACACCAAGGCACAGACTCGAGCTCTCACACCCCCAGGGCGCCGTATTTCTCGACGGAGACAGTAAGACAAATGCTCCCTTGTCATCGGAGATGTCCCCGAGGGTATACACCGGCGCTATAGTACCCGCGCTTTAACGAGAAGCGGCGCACGTAATCTTCCACGCCTCCACCCCGCCGTCGACCCCGACCGGCGTAGGTGACGCTCGGTTCTCTATATAAGCGCTCCGTCGACGTGACAGCCGCAGCGACCGTAAGGTATACGAATGTAGCTTTCGGCTGTGGCGGGCACGGGGGAGTTCGATGCCGAAACGCCGCGCACATTGCGAGCTGTCGTGCGCGTCGATCAGCCTGAGCTCGTGCGCCACTCTCCCGTCTCCTCGGGTCGAAAAGCCGCTGCGGCGAATTTTATATGGTATTTTTTCATTTGCGTTCTTCCTCGCTTCATGTCATTCTCTCTCTCTCTCTCTCTTGACCAGCGCTGGCAGCCTCTAACACACCCCCTTCTCTTTTCCCGGGCCTCGCTTCAACTGTACCCACCGATCCCCTCCCCCCTATAGAATTGCCTCCGGTCCGCCATAATAGCAATAATCATAATCATGTATAATTCCGAAAGCGATAAATTGCGGGCCCCCACACTGTCCGGTTGCTTTAGTTTATACTTTATTCACTTTGGTTTTCTTCCTTCTCGCTCCTCCACCCTCCTCATGAAGTTTTTGCTTAGTTGTTTCCGGTGCGGGCGGTGTGCTTTCATCTGTTGCTTTATTTTTTACACACCCTCTGAGTTGAAGGGGATCGATAAAAGAGAACGAAAATGACATATAAACATAAGTAGTTTGTAGGGTACTGCATGTATACTTTAAAGACTTCACGTTTATTCTGCAAATAACTTCCTCGTGTTTATTTTACTTGGCAGTCAGCTTACAGTGTTAGTAGGCCAGATAAATATATTCGAGACGGTGCAAATGAAACCTTATTGCGACTTTTTGCTCTGAAAGTTCGAAAAACGTTTGGTAATGGCGTTTGGTATATACCGAGTGGCAACCTTCGCATTTCGCGCAATATTAGGCGCAATACCCTATCACACCACAAGGTGAGAGATCTAAATGCTCAATGTATAACGGCGGAGGTAAAACTGAGTCCAAGCTCGATCCCTATATAAGCCATTCCGAAGGCGTCATTTTCAGGATGGTTTTCAACAAGCACACGTATATTCCACGTGACGATTTCTAATAAGAAGTGTATGAGTTCGGAGCAGTAGGAACTTAAGACACGGCGATGAACTTGGCAGATTCGTGTGCAGTTTGATACTCAACGCAGGAGCAAATACATAAGTTTTTAAAAAAGATATTCCATGCTGTTATAAATTATCAAGAATAAAGAAAATCAAAATGATTATTCGGACAGAAATAGTTTTTGTTAGTGAGGAGCACATGTGGCTATTAAATCTACACTACACCACTAAGGATACTCGATTTCAGACACAGTAGCGGCCCACGCGTGGCTTTGTATGAACTTGCTGTGTAGCTTGCTGTGCAGCAAGCTGCACGTACGCATAGTCTATAGATAACCTTCCTACTTTTCTCATATTTTCTTCCTTTCTCTCTCTCTATACTGTGCATAAGTGCGTATGTAGAACCATAACCTAACAATCTTTTGCTTAGCATAGTCCGCGGAACATTGAGTCGAGCATTTAATCTTTCCCAGACACAATGCACGCTCTATCATCTCTTTACAATCGCAACACTCGCAGATGGGGTGCCTGACAATACTCCAAGAAAGTACAGCATATGTTTTTTAAAAACCTCCCCTAACCAGATCCTTCACGGTAATAGCGCGTCGTAGCCAGAGAAGTACGATGAAAGTAGCAGCTTCATCACCAGATCAAGCATCCGTAAGCATTGATGACGACCATCAAGATGATGGTGTGTATGAAGCTACCGCAAGAGGATATATAGTATTAGGTAGTATACATTGCGTGTTTAGAAAAAAGTTGTTAACGATTTAAAGTACGAGGTACTCTACTATGGGAGAGCATAAAGCCGTCCCGTAAGCCTGAAATCAGCCTCAGACCAACGGAATACATTGTAGATCTGCTTTTCTGGACGCTTCACTGCACCCTCGTCAAACCTTCTGTGCCTATTATAGCGCATTTATTCCACAATAACGCTTTTCAGACCTCCAAAGGAAATGAAAGTACACGCTGTCCTATATTCGTCTTACTCTTAGACCATGGCGACTTGAAGAGTAGCACCTTCGTAACTGTCACGAAATCTATTGCGCTTTTATTGAGACAACTGTTCGTGGTAAATTACGACGTCATACAAACAAAACTGAATGCTGCCATTGGTTACATGCCAATCGGGTGGGGGAGCTTCTTTAGAGATCTCTGTTGGGCGAGTTGATGCACGTTTAGAATGGATTTTTAGGAATGAAAAAAAAAACCACAATCGCACGAAAAAAAAAACACGGCACAGAACGTGGCTCACACCTGATTTATTTGTATAACTACACGCCCACGTGGATACATCTCAAATCATGCGCAAAGGATATGTTCGCATCACTGGTGGTCACATAACGCATGCACAAAAAATAATAAACTTTTTCTCGGATTTGTTCAGCACTAAGCAAATACTACTGTAAAAATTAGTACTGTACACACTGCCCTAGCATAGAGTCTTCTGCAATGCTTACCAGAGGGAACTCTGCATGGTGCTAGTGTCTATGGGAGCTGCAACGCACGGCGCTTCAGCGAGCATGGGAATGATGGGTAGTACATACATTTGCCTAATATTCGTACTTCTGGCCTGCTTTTGGCTCGCTGGGACGTTAAACCCCACAAATCAATCAATGCTTTTGGCTCCGTGCGTGTTCGTGTGGCTTGGAGCTGTTTTCTTACGAAACAAGGATTAGCAAATGTTCAGTGGTTGCGCTTCCCCATTTTATTTTTTAGACTTATTTTCCAAATTGGCTCACGAAGTTCAAAGCACTCAATCTTTCTTTCAAAACAAAACCAAAACACACCAATAAACGAAGCCGCAAGTACGATTCGCCGCCCGCAAGTACGAAGACTGGGCAAATGTGTGTACTACCCATCATTCCCATGGTCGCTGAGCGATCGCAGCACCAGAGTGCCCTCTAGTTAATTTTGAGAAACTCTATGTGCCCTAGTACTGCATAATTCCGCGAAAAATGTTGTTTAGAGTGCGTTGTGTGACCACGAATGATGCGAACATGTTTTGTGCGCACGTGCTGAGAAGGATATGTGTGTACTTGTATTTCTGCAAATAAATCAGTTGTGAGTGGCCCACTGTTCCATGTTTCTTCTTGTGATTGTGTTTCTTCGTGCCTTAAAGCCAATTACTAGCTTCTTTAGCCTGCAGGTGAATGTCGTAATGAGTGAGAACACTAAATGGGGGTAATTTTCAGTATTACAGCTTGTAAACGGCAGCTGAATTCAGAAGTATGTTAACTTCTGTGCGTGAACTCTGTAGGGGCGACTCCTATATATGCAAAAGAATCCTGTTCCCACAGCACACACGCGATCATATGCATGTCGCCCTAGATTCGCCCAATGTAAGCCCACTACACGTGAAATGGAAGTCGTATCACTGAGAGGAACAACAACTAACAGTCGCTCAGTATCAAGAGTCACTAAACGTTGCTAGTGACGAAGTATTCCTCAATATTGCACGCAGTATACAATTATTTAGGACAGTACCGTATTTCACCCGTTGCTCAGGCAGTGGGTGTGCTCCCATCATGCAGCTGTTATTGAAGCTCAGTTTAATCATTGAGACCGAAGATAGTCTAGTGTTAAAAAGACAATATAGCGAGAGAAACAACTAAATAGTATGTCTGGAATTTATACTGGTAGTAATAATACTGCTGGTAATAATATTGATTGTTACAGTTTAAATATTGGTAGGCTTGCGTGAATTAACTTCGCTATTGGGGAAGTCGTATAAATTTATTGAAATGTACCCCGCATGCGTCATACCATGACAAGTAATCAGAGGCGCCATGGGCAAGGGAATGCCTTGTTAAGCTGTGCAGCTCCTTAGAAATTTTATCAATAATATTTAAATTGGCATGCTATTTTATGCTACCCATATATAAAAATGGTCGTAATAGTAATATCTTTCCGTTCCTCGCATTCTGTATTTTATTAATTTATGTGACTTCGTACATGCTTTCATATATGTTGTCGTCGTTGCCACTACGTAAGTTTATTGAACGCGTTTAGGGATGACGAAAAAGCTCCTGAATATGGCACAATATAGAGGTGACAGCAGAAGTGACAACAGAGAGGTGACAGCAGTAATGTACCATATTATGGCACCTCTATAATGTGCCATAATATGGCACATTATAGAGGTGACAGTAGCAAACACAGGAACAATAGTAAAAAAAAAGACGTCGTAGTCAAGGGCTCACTTTAAAACGAAATTTTATCGCACATGTGGATATTCGATCAAATAAAACATTAATGCGTGTTCCTATATTTACACGTAATTACCTACACGTGTTCTCATGTGAAAAAATTGCGATGTTTCTTTTGCGATATGCGAATCCAATTGTCACAAGGCTTCGTTTTGCTGTTAATATTAGAAGTGATCAAGTGTTTTGCTATCACGTGCGCAAAAAGCCAGCATTAAAATAATTATTTAAAATCAGTCAGTTGTATCACTTTATTCTTACTCTCGAGTGTCACAGGAAGGCTTTGGAATTAGTTTATTTTAACAAATAAAGAGAAAGACGGTTTTCACGAATTACGGTGCCACACAATATTGTTTAAGTGTCATCTTCATTAACCTTTGCACATTGATCTATTCCTGAAAAATTATCACAGGAAGAAATGTCATCTTTAATAGTTCATGTTCAACTTCGGATGTCATTTACTTCCAAAGATATTTTGCCTTTTTTAAGAGCAGCAAAATATTGTATATTAGGGATTCTGGCTCGACTAAAGCAATTCGAAATTTCGCTTTCATTTTTAGTGAGCTGACTGCATGCATACCAATTCATGTCCCCAGCGTCTTTCCATTCAACAGGTGAACAAACGTATAGGTACATACGTTCGGCACTTTTGTTCCGTCGGCACGGTCTGGGCCTGTGGCAGTTATGGCCTGTGTTACAGCCCGTAAACATTTTATTTCCCCCACCAATCTGAAAAAAGGGACTCACTTAGGACTCCATTGAACGACGTCGTAAATAAGGCTTGCGATAAGGACATGTTCGAACTATACGATCTACACGTTTGCATCGGTCATACAGTTGGCAAATATTTTGACGCTTGATTCCCATGAGCGCACAAATGGAAGAAGCACTGCACAGTAATTTCTTTCTAGTTGCTTCTGAGCTTTTCCGGTGCTAAACCTTCAAGCGGCTTCAATGAAAGTAGACATATTATCACGCAGTTTGATTAGTTTAGTTTACGTGATTCTCGCGTTCCAAGTAAAATATACATATAAAATAAATGCCTAGGTGTTTTTTTAACATTCGTTAGTGATAACTTGGTTTATTTTGAAATGTATTCTTGTAGCTTTCAGTTGGTTTTAAAATGCACTTTTGTCTATGCAGCACAGCACAGTAGATATCTGTGCTTGTTACGTTGAATTGTACTAGAAATCTATCTGTGCATGTTATATTCTGTTTATCTGTTCTGTTGAAATGATATTGATGTGTATACTGTCTGTGTGAATAAATTTCTTTAAACACAAGCTTTTCTTCTATCGTCAAAATTTCACATCAGAGCATACAAAGGGAGCTCTATTCGTGCACGTTCACAGGATGCATGAATAGGTTACTCTGAGAACAACACACCGGCATTGGCGACCCCGATCATGCAGAGCATCGGCAGTGCATGTCCGTCCTCTGAGTCACCCCACTGCACTCTGAGCGACGCGGCCGCCATCTTGGACGGCAGGGTCGTGACGTCAGCAAAACGCACCGACGTCACGACAGCTAAAACGTTTGAGTGGTCGAACTGAATCCCGGCCATTGGCTGCTTCACCCACCTCTCTGCAGCTTTAAGAGTTGGGGGACGGGGAGGAGAGGGTCAGAAACGACAGCGGGCGGTGGCTGGGACGCGAAATCGAATCGATTATCGATTTTGTCTGTCACTGCAACCGGCATCTTTCTCCTCGTGTCTCTCCTTCTCTCTAAATTTTTTCTGCTTTTTTTTTCCAAACTCCTGCTCCATCTCGTACATCCTCCATTTCCACCCTCTCCCAAACTGCTACTGCCTGTTCCTGCGTTTGCCCTTTGAAGCGAGCCAGCAGTATTTCGCGTGCCCGCTTCCTGCTTCTGCCCTGTAATTTCATTTTGCGCCCGAACAGAGATGGAAGCGCGCACGGCACGGAGCGCAACGCGATGAAATACGCCGATGGGCGTTCTGTTTCCATGACGGCTTCCTCTTCTTCTGCCCTGATCCACGCGGCTGCTCTTCGTGATCCAGGCGGTGTTCGCGAACAGCAGCCAGCTCTGCAGGCCGCTCGCCTCTGAATGTTCATCGCGTGCGTTCGCCTGTCCGTTCGTCAACTCGACTACGTTTATAATGCGAATGAATGGAAACCTTTTTGTATACACCCCGCGTAATACAAACGCAGCAGCTTGGCTTTGTGTAGCACCTTACAAAGGGCGTACTCGAATTGCTTGAAAGTCCCCGCCGCTTTCTGTAAACTCGGTCTTTCTCCACTCTCTCCACCTCCTTTTTTTTCTTGTTCAAACGAATTTTATTTTGATGCTCGCTTTTAGGATGTCCCAGAAGTCTCGTTGCATTAAGGAAAGCACCGAAATACGGGAAACCGGGGTAAATATGTGAACAGTGCCGAGAAGCATTACAGAAGACATGCTGCTTTCGAAAAGTGTAAATGATCGGCATGACGTCCAGAAGACGAAAAACTTGTTTCGGCCACGCGACAACATTTTTTTTAGCATCTGTAGGTGATGGGAGGGTTGTTATAAGCTTGCTTTTGTTCTCAAAGCATGCCACTGTTTCCGCGACATTCCTGGTTAATATGAAATATGCATGCATGAAATCGGACGATATTTTGTCATGTTAATATTTGTGACTGTATAACGCTGATATAAATAAAGCTCTATACCTGCATCTCGAGATGCACCATAAGAAAACGATTTTTTTTATGTAAGCTACACATTCGAATCAAAAGAAGTCCCCCAGATAGGTGAATTAATATAATGATGGTACACATGGTGAGATCTCGGCAATCACTGACCTGTCATGGCTCACAGGCAAACAGTCATTAGCAGAATTGATTAACGAAAGCGCAGAATCAAAGCGACCCGTATGGAAGGGGGAGGTGTGTAGTTGAAGAAATGAGACAACACCCGTTCACAAACATGTAGGAGCTCGTTAAAGGACCCCAGAATGAAGAAATTAATCTGGAGTTCCTCACTCGGACGTGTCTCATGATCATATAATCATTTTTTAACGTCACACGTGAACCAGGGGAGCTATTGTGTACAATTTTGATATGAATATAGAAGAAAATATAGCATTTGTCCAGTGTTAAACTTAATTAAATTGAGGCTATGTTAAAGGAAGGATTGTGATATAAAAATAGAAAACAAATTGGCAGATCCCACGTACTGTGGGAATCGATGATATGCGAAGCACGAATGAGGAAGGTTTATACGTCGCAACGTATAAACCTTCATTCTAAGTGACATACGTCACTTAAAATAAGCACAACGTTACGAGGTGGACACATGTTATGCCGTACATTACTTACATGCCATGATTATCATGTTTGGAAGTGTCATTTACTGTCGCCGTCTGCTCACGTCACGTTATACCAAATTTCGTATATGCGGAGCTAGCAAAACGGCCGTAAGCACGCTATGAGCGTAACATGTAGTCATGTTTTACATGGCACGCATGACAATACTATTTTGTTTGGCGTGTCATTTACCTTCTTCGTTCATTCACGTCACGGAATACGATATATCGCATACGTGAAGCAGGCGAAAGGACCGCGAGCTCATCATGAGTGCGGTATGTTGTCATGTTCCTACTTGACACTCGTATCACGGCATTCATGTTTGCACCAGTCATATAAATTCGTCATCTATTGACGTCACGTAATACCAAATTTGGCGTATGTGAATCTAGCGAAACAACCGCGAATGTACTATGAGCATGACCTGTAGTCTTAACTGGTCACAACATGAATATCATGACATGCATGGCCATAGGCGTACCAACTCCTTCGTGAGTGGGGGGGAACACCTCACTCGTAAGCCGGTATATATATATATATATATATATATATATATATATATATATATATATATATATATATATATATATATATATATATATATATATATCAAGCTGCTGCGTTTGTACATTATATCTATATATATATATCTATATAATAGTTTGTTTATTAAATTTAGCATAAATGTTTGTCGTCGGGATGGAGATGTACCAAACGTCAAAGACTATACATCCACGTTGAACGGGGCTATAGCGACCGAACACCAAATCGTATACATTCGGCAAACCTTCCGTTATCAATGTACAGTAAAAATTTAATTACCTCTGTAAAGTCACGTTTTACTTTCGTGTTACACGCCGATCCCTCTGATGGAGGGATCAATCATGTTTTTTAAAGTAATGATTGCTGTTACATTTTTTCATAATAAGTATTACACTTTCTTGCATATATTCAGGCATTTGTGTAATGTAATTTGCCTTATTTGCTAATAGTCTGAACGTTGTATCTGGAGCGTGCAAGTATTAATAATATTGCTGTTGTCATATTCCTGTTATTAGCTTATCATCAACTTCTCAACCATTTTCTTTAAAAATGTATAACTTGTGGTGTTAGTGCGTGGTACATTGTTTAGACTCATTGTATTTGTATGAAAAAATTTTATCGGGCCCCTAGGCACCTGCACAAATACGCCAATACGAACGGTGTAAACAAAATTTTCGTTTGAAAGAACAAAGTGTGGGCGATTATAACGTTAAACTATCCCTCGTTGCTTCCTTTCGAAATGGTCGTTATAGCTGTATAGGATTGGTGCAAAGAGCCTTTGTCATGCACACAGCACCAGCATGTTACCCGAGGGAACGTATGACGCGAAAATGACCCATCGCCTAATGACCACTTATGCACGACCACATAAAAATAAAATAATGCACTATCTTCGATACGGCATATTGTTTGCCATTAGTTTGAAAATATTCTGTGTGCCACAAAATCACCTGGTTGTTACAAGACCTCACGAAGCTGGAGAGCATCTCCTTTAAATAGTAATTCAAGTATAGGCTAGCTGCCAATCACATAAGCAGCGGCTAGATGGATTATGAGTTTATTAAAGAATTACCACTTGCAGCATAACCGTGTTTAGTAGTTTGTGCGCCTACACATCTCTGTGAGCTCATACTTGCTGAGAGAAAGAGGAAAAGGGAGATATAAGCAGTGCTGCACGTGTGTGCTTCTTTGCTGTCCACGATGTAGTTTGAGCAGTATAAGACAATTCGAGTTGAGGTAAAACCAACTAGCTTATAGCTGATAATTAGGCGTGCGCATTGCTAAAAAACCATGATATTTCACTTTATCCCTGGTCCGGTGGGTCAAGTTGAGGGGCAAGCTCAAAATCTAAGGTTCCTACTGATCTCGAGTCCACTGTTCTATTCGTGGCCACTTTGAAAGCTATGGCTCCAAGTTACCCTAGGCAAGGCTGATGAGGTTTATCAAAGATTAAGGCGGAAAATTTTTTGCCATTTTAGAACGGAAAAACTTAAACATCAAAAACGATTTCTTACACTCATCTTATTTTCGGACTCAGCAAATGCTTTGACCTGTCCATGAAAAGTTTGCTCGTTTCCATTCGTAACTGCATCAACAAGTTAAAGCAGGATAAAAGCATGAACAAGTGATGTAATAATATAGAGCCCCTGTTCAGCGCTTGCCTGTTCTGCAATAGAGCACAAGACGTGAAAGCGTCGCATAGGTGACCTGCACGACAAAGAGTCTACTAGAAAAATCACCACAGCGTAAATGTTGGTGAAATTTCACAATGTTGTAACATTGCCTCGTAACATTTTCGTTCTCCAATAAGAACACAATTGAGTGACAACTGTTGTGACAGAAAGCTTCGCCTTACTTGTTGGTTTCCCCAACGTGCAGCCAAGAGTGACCACTGTCGAAAGCGGGGGGGGGGGGGGGCTCAGTTTCCCCAAATTTTCTCAGTTGGGAGGATCGCAACCCCCTTCTTGCCCCCCCCCCCGGCTGATACACCTATATGTACATGGCATGGTTTTTGCTTTAGGATCTGTCACTTATGTTCGCTATGCAGTCATGTCATACCATACCAGTTTTGCAAAATGTCATGTGAACGAAACCACTGCAAGAGCAGGCCATGAAAGAAAAATAATGATATTCATGACATAAGTGTCATGATTTTCATGTTACGACTAGTCAATTATGCTCGTCATACAGCCATGTTATGCCATACCAAGCTTGGTATCGATACCATTATCGAGACGGACAGGAGAGCTAAAAGTCGTAGGCGGATAGATAGATTAGATAGATAGATAGATAGATAGATAGATAGATAGATAGATAGATAGATAGATAGATAGATAGATAGATAGATAGATAGATAGATAGATAGATAGATAGATAGATAGATAGATAGATAGATAGATACGCTCAAAGCCGCCGAAGTTCACTAAGAAATGCTTTGCATTAAAAAAAAAAAAACCGCCGGGCCTGCGCGGAACGCGCAGCACAGTCACAGCGAAAGGTGGAAGAGCAGCCTTTCAGAGTGTACCCGTTTTTTTTTAAACGGGTACACTTGCGTGGTACCCACTACACCATAAATATTTGTTGTGTAGAAGGGAAGCATTCACTACGCCATTCTTCATCATTCTTCGGAGAAGCGTGGTACCCACTACACGCATGCAAAGATTTTGTGCAATTTTTTTGATGGTGTGGCTGACGACGATGAAGAATTATGTCTGAAGCTTACCAAGTAACACAACGTATAAGTAATAATTCGATATATGATTTACAGATAACGTGAGCTGAAAAAGTTTTCATGCAAGACAGTAAAGATAACAGGTAGAACTTTTCTAGTTAAGCAACATCACCATGAGCCTTGCGAAAATAAATTTTATCTAAGGTGGCGATGTCATGGAGAATGTTCTTTTATTGCCACTATGATTTGCGTAAAAAAGAAATGCCTGAAGGCATCGGTACTTTCTGTCTGAGTTCTATGTTTGTAGATATATGATCTATTCTGCGCGATAAGCAATGATGATGTGAAAATAAACTCCCAATGAAATGACGGGTGAATGAACTTGTGAAAAAACGTCAAGCGTGCTGTTACTTTAAAACATGTGTCCTTGCGACGGAAGCGATAAGTTGGCTTTCGCAGAGATTGTATCTGCAGAACTGTTATAATTAAAATAAATCGCACTACATTATTATGAGTAAGTTGTAGTGAAAATATTCTGTTTTCATTGTGAAGATTCCCATACATGCCAGTACAGAAAAATGGGCTATATTTGGTGGGGAATTCATTGTGGCTTAGCCCAAGTGAATAGTCATCAACTAGCCCACTTTTAGGTTCTGCCATGTATGTATCCTTACATGTATTCTCACAATGAATCCTTAGCACTTGCACAGTATAAGACTTCTCTTCTTCTCTGGCAAATAAGCACAAGGATTCAATTCGTACAAGGATGTCGAATATCCAAGCTTGGGAAGCAATAATGACCATTGAAGTAGTAACTTTAAGGATAATTTAGTTTTAGGAAAGTTGGGACTCAAGTAGCTAACCGTCCTCCCCACTTCCTTATATACGTCACGTGAGAAGAGCAGGTTGAATTTTAGTTTGTTCAAACACCTAAGTATTTGCACGAGTTCTCAGCTTGTCTGTGGATCATAATCATGTAGTATGGAAGACAGCTATATATATTTAGTGCGTGCAAAACTTCTGGTTTAATAATAACGGATGGATTATCCAGACATTTTGTAAACCGCTTATGTTGTCGAAATTCGATTGAAGAGGGTTCGAGTATTGTCAGTGATTTCATGACCAAGTGCATAATCGCCAGCAAGTAAGTGAACGTGAGAAGACAGCCTGCTAACAGTGGTTGTGGTCCTAGACTGCAGACCCCAAAGTCACCCCAAATTTTTATCCCAGTCACCCAGTCGCGGCGATCGAATTTGGATATAGGCGTTATGGTAGAGGCCTATGTAATGTGCGATGCTAGTGCACGTTAAATGTCACTAGATGGTCACAATTTCCGGTGCTCTCCACTTCAGCGTCCCTCATCTCCTATCGTAAAAACCTTTTCTCGCCAAATGTGTCAGTGGCGGCACCTTACAGAGCCACACTCGGTCAGTTTGTAGTCACATCACTCAGGAAATGTTCGTCTAAATAAACTCAAATGAGATGGAATCTACCTAGCGCGTATTATTTTCTATGAATCTTTCGTGTCACGCTGTAGGCATTGTACCAAAAAAAAACATCGGTGTTTCTTCAGTAACTTATGCACTTTCTCTCGAAACTCAATGATAGATTTGTGTCTGAATAAATGATAGATTTGTATCAAACCTTTTGATAGTCAGTTGAACTACTTCCAAAACCGAACACTATATTTAAGTATGCTAAAGGGGCAGTTGAGAAAGCTGAAAAAGTAAGTTATCCCTAACGTGTCAGACTAATTAGCCTGAAAGTTACCCGTTTTAATGTAACACAATAGAGGAGTAATTTACAATATGCGCATTTTTAAACGCATGTACTGTGAGAGCAAAACAGGCTTCAGGAATTTTCGTGGAGCATTGAAACGCGCTGCAGTTATCGGGTCGTTCTCCCTTCACCGAGCATGTGTTGACGTATAAGCCGTAGAATTCCCATTCCCCAATAGCTCTCTCGTATACCTGTTAGTGTGACAAACCGCATCTCAAAATGCTGCTGTCTGAGAGGTGTGCGCGCAAGAAAGCGTTTGCCAACGTCGGGAGTACCTGATACTCCATTTTCCTTATCGATTACCACGTCGCCGAAGAAGGCATCGGTCGCTTCATTGGGCCATTGAGGTAATTTATATGCAACATGCATATACGTATGCTAGAGTGAGAGGCGTTTGCTGTGTCAAAAGCCCCTTAGGGCGGTCGCCACTAACTGGTCTCTCTCGGATAGAGTGACCTGCAGTGACCCTCCTCAATCGGTTATGATTGGGCGAGTGAAATCGAAGTTCGAAGAGGGTTGCCATTTGGAAATGTCATAATGTCTGACAGTGGGATGCATAACTGGAAAGAAACAGCCGAAATAAAG
The DNA here is from genome assembly GCA_013436015.1 of Rhipicephalus annulatus. Taxonomy (NCBI): domain Eukaryota; kingdom Metazoa; phylum Arthropoda; class Arachnida; order Ixodida; family Ixodidae; genus Rhipicephalus; species Rhipicephalus annulatus. Next base: position 136,381 of record WOVY01009711.1, read on the forward strand.
TTTCCTGTGTCTGCGCTTGGCTTCGTATCTAAAGTGTTTTATACCCTCAGACGACAGATTTGTGTACAAGCTTAACAGTCCACTCGGCGTATCGATAATAGACTACGAAACAGGCCTTGTCTTCACGATAACTGGCAAAAGCTTTTTAGCCGTCAGTCTAAAATCGGCCTCGCTCGACGAGTGACATGATTGTCCTTCACGTCCTTGGACCGCATCCAATCTGTCGCGATATCTCCTGCAATTATTATCGCCCCTGCCCGGAGACCAGCCATGGCGACCGGTTTTCGTACACCTTGTTTCACTGGGTTTGCTTTATTTTTGTTCCTGCTTTACATAGATGAGTACTCAGGGTCATTATTCAGTCGTTTTTGTAGAATACCTTGTGATTACTTTCTGAAAAAAGAAAGAAAAGAACCCTGGCGACCACACAGGCATGCAAAAATCCAGTAGACCATCCTCTACACAAGGCACGAAAAAGTAACCTTTCTTATGCAAAATCATTGTTTTGTTTTGCCATTTAATGACTAAGTTGCGAGAAGGTGTACTTGTGATGTTTTTATAGTGAGCGAAACATGTTACACTCGGCGCTTGTGAATATAAATACAAAAACGACGCAGGGTACATGCGTGGTAAAATTAATGATCAGCAAGAAATCTGTTCTGCGTTATAATTCTTAACCTGCGGTGGTCGATATGTATCACATTTATACAGAAATATATTAAACTTATATTACAGACCTACATTACAAGAAGGAAAGAAGTGTACATTTACGGTCTCGTTTTTCTGTGTTTGACACAATATAATGAGATCTAACAAACAATAATACCAAGGAAACTATAGGGGCGTTACTTGAATTAATTGCGATGTAAATGTGAAGAAAAGAAACTGGACACACACAAAAAAAAAACAGCTTGCTTCGGGCATCGGGCAGGGACCGAATCTGTGACCTTCGAATAACGCGTCCGCTGCTCTACCTAAATATATATACTGAGCTTCCTCGGCGGTTATCCCCCGTCCACTTTATAGGGTGCGTCGTAGGGTACATAGGGTATACATTTATAGGGTACATTAAAGGTGGGAGCGTCAGTCAGCGCTACTGGTGAAGCTGACCGACGCTACCACTTTTGATGCACATATATACTCTATAAAGAGAAGGGGGGGGGGGAGGGTCAGCCGCCGTATCTCAGTTGGTATAGAGCAGCGGATGAATTATTCGAAGGTCGCAGGTTGGTCCCTGCCCGCGGCAAGTTATCGTTTCGTTTCTTTATTCGCAATTATACAACAATTACTTCTAATAACAACAACCCATGTACTTTCCTTGCCATGACTGTCTGTTATATTTCATAATAATTGTGTTGGTATATAATATATATGTGTTATAGTGCATCAAGGAGTCTATAAGACACCACCGTGTAATTCACTCGAAGAAACAATTCCCCTTCAAGTTCGCCGATGCGTTGATCAGCGAAAGTTCGCGCATGCTCTAAGACATAAAAAAAAAACCAGGATCAGTTTCAATGTAAATAGCAGAAGCCTTTCTTTTGTTAATTGACGCATGGATACGCGTGTAACGTTTCTGTGACTATGCACGGCTGCGTTAAATTTGTTGAGGCCGTTCATGCACCTTTAGAACCGTGCATAAAATGTCATGTATACGTCATTTTCAAACGAAACATTTTCACTTATATTACATAAAGCGCTCATACTGTTTTCTGTTTCCTTTGTTCGCGCTTCTAGCAGAAGTCGTATTCAATTCAGGTGCTTACAACTGAGCGAATGTGGTACGTAACAGGAATTCAGATCGTGTTGAAGATTACGTGAACATGATTGTGTAAATTAGGAAGCCTATCATAAAACGAGGGAGGGCTATAACAATGAATGTCTATACTCAACCAATTAGGCACAAATCTATGGTGTCCTGCTATAACGTTGGGAAGTATTTATTTCAAGAAAATCACAAGAACAAGTTAAGATTTTGTCACATGGAGCTGAATTTAGAAGTTAGGAATAGATGAACAGATACATATTTCGTTTGTTTATGATATAGTCCTGCAATAGTGAAATTTCATCATGTGATGTAGTCCATATACAGTATTCAAGATGCTCCAATTTCTCGGTGACTATGTAGTCAGTGGCCATAGCACAGCTTTTTCTGCCAGGGAAGTTAAATGTTTGACAGAATATAATTCATCTGGTCAGGTAAAAGAATGGTTGAATAAACAGCTCACTGACCAATGTCGCAACAAAATGCAGAATGTTTTGGGATTTGTACAATTGTGAGCAAATGATCCGTGCGGATCACGAAACGGTATTTCATTTTGTTTAGACACTATTCAGTCACTTGTGTTTTTGTTTATTTTTCAAAAATTCTAGTAGACTGAACAAGATATTCTATACTTCCTCGCCTCCTAAAGGTTTGATGCCTAAAGGCTCTTTTTTTTCAAAGTTTGCAATTTTAATGCTGCCGCCGCAATTTCGCTCTTCCATCAACCATGAGATCACAAAGATGCTAATAATTTCTTGGTATGTCAACATTGTGGCTCAATGAACTATTTCTGAACATTCTGAAAACTCTTTATTGGTTCGTTAAACATATACCTGTAAATAGTTTCAACTCGTATATATGCTACGCGTAAGCTGCAGAACAGGCTGCGATTACGCTCCCGTGCTATAGCGATTCATAAATTGGTCCATATTCACTCGAATGTATAGATTTCTGCTGTTTCCTTTTCTATTTTTTTAGGGTTGAAGCTTCTTAAGGCGTGAGTCTGTCCATCCCTTGTATGTATGTATGTAATAGTACGTAGCCACCAGTGGCACATATCCGCTATAGAGTGAGTATGTGCCGCAGGGCACGCGAGATAGGAGATGGCGGTACTTGGAGAGTTCACTAGATGAACGCACTGATGGATGGACGGACAGACTAGCAGATGGGTGGACGGATGATGAATAGACGTGCGGACGCACGGATGGATGGACGCGTGAACAGACAGACAGACAGACAGACAGACAGACAGACAGACAGACAGACAGACAGACAGACAGACAGACAGACGGACTCACGGACGGACTCACGGACAGACTCACGGATGGACTCACGGACGGACGCATGGACGGACGCATGGACAGATGGACGAACTCACGGACGGACGCATGGACAGATGGACGAACTCACGGACGGACGCATGGACAGATGGACGAACTCACGGACGGACGCATGGACAGATGAACGAACTCACGGATGGACGCATGGACAGATGAATGGACGCACGGATGAACGCACGGATGGTCGCGTGGACGGACGGAAGCAAGAACGAATGGACTGACGAAAGCACGGCTGGGCTGATGGACGCTTCACCCCACTCGTCATCATTCCCTCCGTGGATATGCTGTGATTTTTTTGCTTTTTGAAGGTGCCCCAAGAATCAAAGCTGTGTCATATAAATCCTCTACCCAAGAAAAAAGCGAGGTTTCAATTACCTCACTTTCGTCTTTATTAAGCCCAGATGCTGTACAGACGCGAAATATAAACATTTTTGGCTGGTTGCTCCTAATGAAAACGTGGTTGTCATAAATTCTCGAAACAGTGATAATGTGCTTGCGAATGCATACAACTTATTTTTAGTACCGCTACGTTAAAAAAAGAACTTCCTAGTTCCGCAATGACGGGGTGGCTTCTCAGTGACGTTTCAACGCAAGTCTGACGTCACGGGAGGACTGCAACTCGCAATATGCACTAGCGGCAGCTCTGTTGTGTTCTGTAATTCACACGTGGTCACATAAGAAACGATGAATGACTTTTCAAGCCATTTCGAAAGCGCTATTTACGATTTAAGCACCATCGCAGCATGCCAAGTTCGCAAATCCTTTGAGCTGAACGGACTTGTTGTGGTGATGCTCAGTTCACTGGGGCTGGGCTTGCAGATGTCGAGTCACGAAAACATTTAAATCCAAGTAAAATATTCTATATAAGTTGTCTGACTACAGTGTTTGGACAGCCTTAATAGCACATATCATGTGAACAAAGGCTGTCTCTTTTGTGGTGCGTCAAAATCTGTCAGTACACCTTTAAATCTTCTCTGATCATCTTATTTACCATGCCCTTTTTTAAATTTATTTAGTTCATTTGGGAAACCACTAACACACACTTTTCACGTTATGCGAAGCTCTGAATCTGATGAGCTGCTTTGCTAATAAGAGTCTCCGCCAGTATGCAGATAATGTAAGAGATTCGTGAAATAACTAGAGGCTGCTAAAATAGGCATCAATTTGTTACAAAGCTTGCTCATCTTATTTCCCGTCACTGTACTTACAGATACTGTGATTTACATAGTACACATACGATGTATACGTGTTATAGTAATATCCGTATTGAATGGTTGAGGGCTGGAGTTCTCAGAATATTTTCATTAAAGCAATGCACACAGCTATATTGCACAGGATGCTCTCTAACGCGGAGACTGAAATGCTGTTGAGTAAGTTTTTCAGTAATTATAACAAATGCTACAACCTTCCTGCATTGTTACTGGAATAAACACTGATGCCAAATTTATTACATGTTGTGTTCAGATAAGAACGTCGGTGCATGTCCGCAGACCCTCTGGAATTTTGCTGAAAAAAAAAAAGCCACAAGGCAGAACTTTGTGTGCTGACAAAACATTTTGCCCCAGTCAAAAACATTTGGAAGCCTCCATGGAGCCCGAGTGGTTTTTTTTTTTCGAATAAGCGAAAATGGGATTTTGACGAGAACCTCCCAAAAACTGTTGTAGCTGTCAGTCTCATGTTTAGCATATGAGTAACCTGGCTTTACAAAAACGTATTACCTTGCCATATCGCACCTATTGTCTTAAACTGAAAATCATAGTTTTGGAACATTCATCACGCTATAAGTTCAGATTTTTTGCTTGTTTGTGCTTGTTTCCCGACGAAAGCTTTTGCCACTAAAAAGGTCGTCTACATGTACTTGTTCACTCGAGTCGGATTTTCTCACACGAGAGTTTCTTTAGTCCTACGCAGGTCGTTAGAAATCTATTGAATACTGGTGTGTCTACGCTGACAGTATCCGCAGCAGACAGCTGCCATAATATCTGCCTGCATGCGCCAGGAGTAGGATGTCCGGCAGAGATGTTTTAAATGTGCAGCATAATTGGGGGCGAAGCTCCCTGGTCGTGCGTCCGCGATGTATGTAGTCGTCATTGTAGTAGTCGTCGTATACAGTAGTATAGTGTAGGTAGCCGCCTCCACGTCCGGACTAGAGGAGCGGCACGAGCGCACCCTTTTCAACTGAGCAGGAAACCCGCTCACGTTAATCATAAAAAGATAGTTCTTTCTGATGAAATAACTTACAGAGACGAGTATTGGTGGCTAAATCTCCAATAAAATTTGCCTCGAATTTGATGCTAAAAAAAAAAAAGCCAGGCCTGCACGGTAGGCGCAGCGCAGTCAGTGCGAAAGCTAGAAGAGCCACCTTTCGGAGCTCTTTCAAAACACTCATTGGGAAACTACTGCAAGCACACTTGCTTGGTACTCATGCACTACTGATAAACATTTAGGTAGTAGACCGGAAGTCGATATGTTATTTCTCGTCATTCACCTGAGAAGCATGGTATCCGCTAAACACTTGCATGGAATTTTGTGCCAATTGTCCATGCAGTGGCTCACGACGATGATGAATTATGGCTGAAGTGGGTACGCACCACAGTTAATAGGGGAACAAGAACAAGCTTTTGAGATGGTTTGGAGCATTGGACGGCCCACTAGTTACGCTATTCGCATTGTGCGACGACTGGTTGTTCTTTCACTGTTGTAAAACGCTTTATAAGTCACATTAACGTGATTGCTTTCCCGACATCAAGCCTGCCTAAGGCAAGTTTGACAACAAGTCACAAGCACCGGTGTAGCTCAGTGGTAGAATATTGGGCTAAACCCAGCGGACCAAGGTTAGAGCTTTACTGTGTCATTGCTACTAGATTTTTTTTTTCTAAATTTGCGTGGATGTGATCACGGACACCGGCGGTGGCGGTGGCGGAAAACGACTGTGCGGGACCCGAAAAGTGATCTCATAACAGCTTTCGCTGAAAAACTAGTATCAAAAGGACGTCTTTGAGGATTATCTGACCAGAAAGAGTTGTCATCTTAAGCTCGCTGGGCGTAACCTCCTTGGTTTCAGTAAGGTTCAGCGAGGGCTGTGCAGCAGCGCCATTAAAATGTAGTGAACAAGTATATAGTTATGAACTACAGCCTCGGTGAAAGATGAGTGGTAGACGCGAAGCGCGAGCCGTAAAAAAGTGGACGAGTGCCACTTTTCGTTTAGTCCTTGTAATGTCCGCTGTATGGCGCTACTTATATATGCTGAATATATGATGGCGGTACCTGGAGTGTTCACTAGATGGATGGATGGATGGATGGATGGATGGATGGATGGATGGATGGATGGATGGATGGATGGATGGATGGATGGATGGATGGATGGATGGATGGATGGACGGATGGATGGACGGATGGACTGACGGACGGACGGACGGATGGACGTACGGTCGTTCACAGAGGTGGACGCACGGACGGACGGATTGACCCTTCGCCCCACTCATCCTCATGCACTCCGTCGATATGCTGTGTTTTTTTTTTTTAGTCGCACAATGTCATGTTTCGGCGTCGGTGGCGCCGTCCACTCTTCTGCACTTTGCATGCTCGCGTCTCGCGTCTCGTGCCCCATGCTCGCGCTTTGTGACGTGCCCAGGAAGACAACCACAAAACTGTCACTCCAGGCGTCATTAAAGGTAAGACAGCACCGGGCATTCAGCAAGCCGAGCATGAGAACTGGGGTTGCAGACCACTCCCGCGCCCTCCTCTCCATCGAACGCGGGCGGTGTGTATATAAGCGACGGCGCACACACTTGGAATCCAGTCAAAGGCGTCTTTACTTGGCTTTCGCTGGACCTGGCGCTTTGCTTGACTCGAGCAGATGCGATGGAAGCAACAGTACCTTTAACCAGCAGTGGGGCACAACCAATTTCTTTTGAACCTCCTTGGACACAAACCAAGATTGGGGTCCCACCTCTCGCTGAAGGCAACGCTTCTTCTTCATTCAGTAACTAAGAATGGTAAAGTCGAAATAACAATTAAGCGTCTCACACCATACCCCCCCCCCCCCCATGTGCGACGCATTTACTCGAGTTCTTCCCGTTGGAATGTGCGGGCGGCTTTTTCTCAGTTCTCCAGACAATACTCTCAGGAAACTAACGCCAGCAACCAGCTCGTGTTAATATTACGTGCTACGTGACGCCAATAAACCGCAACGGTGCATCCCACACTCACCGCAATGGCAACAGGCAGCGCTGACTGATGATACCAGGTTTAATGCAGATACATACCCTATAAAGCGGACGCCGATAGTCGCCGTCGCAGCTCAGTTCTTATTCCAATTTCTTCAAATATGATCCCCTATATCTTCTTGGCATCATTGTCTGTCAGTTCTTACAAATATTGTTTCTAACAAACAATTCGGCAGATCCCACGTACCTGGGAATCGACGTTATGCGAAGCATGCGGAGGGAATGTGACCGTGTTCCAATTTTTTTATTGAGGGACACGTCATTAAATGACACTAAATATATGTACAAATGTTGCACGCACAGACATATGTAGAAAAGTTGCAGATGTTTAACAGCCAGTTGTTTGCACTTGCGCAACGATGCCAACAGAAACATGCGTATTAGCAGCACCATATATATGATATGAAGCGCTGATGCTCGCGAGGATGCTGGCCTTCGGCACTGCTACATATATCAACTTCAGCGCATGGCAACTGACCACAATTGACATTAATCCGACGTGACGACTGTATGAAAAGAGTACATATGTATTGTTCATAAAATTCGGTAGGCAGCACTTCAACCACTATCGATATTTCATGAAGATCAGCGTCTATTTGAAAAGTAGTTCCGAGACTTGGCGTAGCTCTGTGGTAAAATGCTTCATTGCCACGCAGAATGCTTGGGTTTCATTCCATCTGGGACCCTGGCATTTATTCTTTGCATTCGTCGGGTTGACGCTATCGATGTCGGGTATTTCTTAACGCTCGCGCGTTGAAATTGCCCATGTGTGTTCTCGTCATTCCTTGCGTAGATTAGAGGGGTCAATCACCTGTGGCACATACCCCCATATCAGCGGCACATACTCGCCCGCGTGTATGTGCCACTGTCTGGCGAGAAGTGTTTGGCGACGTACGCGACGGGATTGTGACATTATTCATGTCTTGACCAGCGCGTCATATTCGTCAAATCATCTTACCCTCCCATGCTAATTTTGGTTCACGCCAAGTTAAGGAGGTGACTACGAGAGCACCCAAAAGTAAGCGGCTAGATAGATAGATAGATAGATAGATAGATAGATAGATAGATAGATAGATAGATAGATAGATAGATAGATAGATAGATAGATAGATAGATAGAATAGATAGATAGATAGATAGATAGATAGATAGATAGATAGATAGATAGATAGATAGATAGATAGATAGATAGATAGATAGATAGATAGATAGATAGATAGATAGATAGATAGATAGATAGATAGATAGATAGATAGATAGATAGATAGATAGATGCGCTCAAAGTCGCCGAAGTTTGCTAAGAAATGTTTCACATTTAGAAAGATTGTTTTGGTAGTATATAGATATCTTGCTTTGTCTAGGTAAGGTCGTGTTAGACTGTGAATGCACATTAAAATGGGCCTGGAGGGCTAGGTTACATAAATGGAGCTTTAGTGTTCTTCTCAATATATTTTATAATATTTATATGGTGCAGCCGTTGTCTACTGTTCTGTAGCCACTCACAAGTTTCTGGGTGTACAGGAGCAACGTGATATCAATGATGCAGATAGAGGTGTTTAGCTTATCAAAGCGTGTGTTTATAGCACATGTTCAACGACGCGGCGTACTATAATTCCGTAAGGTACGAACAGTACGTAAGAGCCTAAAAAGGGCATGTTTAGAAAAAGCAAGTTAATTTGCTTATTAATGAAAACAATTCAAAATAAGAAGTTCAGTGACAATATTCCGTGGGCTCGCAACGCCTATATGGAAGCGGATCGCTAGCGAAGGTATAATCGCATTTCCACTGTAGGTGCCCGCCTGCTACTATAGACTAAAAGCCTGAAACATGCGTATTCACGATTGGAGAAGGGAAGTACCATTGAACGTGTAACGTGTACATTACCAAAAAAAAAATTGCCCGCAGCTTCCCTCGGGGGAACACTGAGGAGGATGCGGAGCATATAATTGGTTAACGGGGTGTTAAAGTGCGACTTACTTGGGTCGATGGCTAAATTGGTTAACGTGGTTGTGAAATGGGGTGTTAAATTGCGACTTACTTGGGTCGATGGCTAAATTGGTTAACGTGGTTGTAGGAGGGGGTGTTAAACGATTGAACACGTAGACACGTATGCGAAAGGGCGGCGCTGGTCGAAGGGACGTCGATCATTGTGTTTGTGGATTCGTTGGAATTCATTTCACCGCGACCTTGGACGTCGACGCGCCGTACAAACCAACCGACGAGCGGCAACTGAGCGAGCGAGCGCCGACCTTGAGTATATATACAGCGCGACGGCGCATGCACTGTCAGCTGTCGAATGTTCGAGAAGGGGGAGAAGCGCAACGGCGCATGCGCGCGCGTCAGCTGCCGATGTTCTCGAAGCGCGACGGCGCATGCGCGCGCGTCAGCTGCCGATGTTCTCGAAGCGTGACGGCGCATGCGCGCTACATTATACAGCTAGCGAATGTTCGTGAAGAGGAGGAGCGCACGCGGTGTGTAGAGGAGGAAGGGTGCACAGATGGTAGAGGAGTGAAGCGCGCGCGGTGTGTAGAGGAGGAAGGGATGCACAGATGGTGGAAGAAGGAGGAGGAAGCTTGCGCACGGCGCCGCACTACAAGCCTCGAGTATTAGATGCTCCGCATCTAAAACAACATGTGTGTTTAGAAAAAGTGGTTAACAATTTAGAGTACTGTTTACACTACGATGGAAGAGCATGAAGCCGTCCCGTGGGCCTCACAAAGCAGCGAACTATTTTCTGTGCTAGGAGCCAGTAGGCGCTCTCCTGGTGGCAAAGTTTCACAAATGTTTCTCACGGATTATTAGCCTTAAGGTGGTGATCTATAGCTTCTTCAGCCTCCAAGCATGAGCAAGTATAACTGTTCATTTTTCGTATACTATTAATAAAGCGATTAGCATAGACAGTGCTTGGTTAAAACTTCTGCGGTCTTGTTTTTACCAGACAGCTAACTTTAATTGAAATAATGCTCTTCATTTTAGGGTCAAAACGCTATCATGTGAAGTTCCGCATACCGCTTACAACCGGAGTTTCTTTTTCCTGTAAGCCACATAGCGTGTACAAACGAGTGAGCTTTCAAACAACGGTTCTAGACACGTTACTTTGAAAAGCATTCGTTACCCGCCACGATGGTGTAGTTGTTATAGGGCCCTGCTGCTGACACGAAAGTCGTGGAATGGAATCCCGGCCACGGCGGCTGCGTTTTAGATGGAGGCGAAAATGCACCAGGCCCGCGTGCTCAAATTTAGCTCAACCCAGAAATTTTATTCAGCGCGTCTTCGTCTCGAGAACCTACAATTACTATTTTATTAAATTCGTATTTATATGTCTTATCGAATTTGTTGCCCAAACAAGCTAACCCCAAATATTGATCTTACCAGAACAATTTGCACAAGTGTGTCGTATCTTCGCAGTTGTATAGTACCCTAAAGTTGCCTGCACACGTGATGCCTCCTAACTCTGTGGCACATGGGGAATCCATTTTTCATAACGGGTCATTAAAGAACAACTGATAAATTTGATCATCATCGCTCTCCGAAACGAAAACATAACTGAACAATCTGAAAGTAATTACTCTGTATGCTTCTACGAACAAAATCAATGCACAAAGTTTGTGGCAGTAAAGGACTATTAAAATGACACTACTCTGGGGAAAAGTCCTTGCGCAAACAAACTTTTTTTCCAGGTTGACTGATAGAGTTTCAGAAAATATTGTGACTGCAAGTGTGAAAGTGTAGGCAAAGTTTGCGCAGTTGCAAATAGGAAGAACTTCAGAAAAAATAACTGAATACAAAGTTTATAAACAGGGCTTGAGTAATGCAGTAAACGTTTCTGAATGTAACTACACGCCACTGAATATAAGCAACAGCTGAATTTCAAAGCTTCAGTCTGGTAGATTGACTCACGTTTTCGCAAATACATCCATACCTATTTGAATTAATAGCTCAACCGACGCACTATAGGGTGTCCCTGTATTAACTTTAAGGAAACTCTGAGGAAGGCGCGGAAAGTTTTCGTTTTCGTTAAGGAAAGTTTTCATGACGAGGTCATGTGGCACTAAAGCAGACAGTCGTTTATCTTTAGTTAGCGATTATGTTCAGAGAGTCTTTGCGAAAAAGCCATCTTCCGTTGTTCTGGAACTCACACCGAGTCTCGAAGTATCGATATCGGCAAGACTTGAGCAAATCTCAACAAGTTGCTTTGGTGGTTATGACAGCTATGCGCTTCCACTCATTGTAAATCGACAACTTGAACCTTGATAAAAAAGGTAGCCAAAATGTAAGAAATTTCATAGAGAATTTCGTTATTTTTTGTTCCCTGTAGAGATTTCCCCCGCGCAAAAAAGGACCCCTAGCTGTGTCATTTTGTCAAAGGTTGAAAGGCTGACAGCAGTCAGTTGCACCAGTAAAACAACGTCGGACCAACTTTCAAATAGGTGCTTCTACAAGACGAATTATTTCGTGTATTATTGCGAATATAAACGAAATGAAAAGTGAGCAGTAATGTGAAACCTCACGTTATCAAAAAATGGCCACGAAAGCATGTTGCCCGTTACAGTTCCGAAATGGTAGTGGGAACGCTTTAGTTACTGGAAAAAGTAACGTGTTACCGGTAATGGCATTACATGCAACGCGTTACTGCCAACACAGCTGAGATCGTCGCTTAGTCAAAGGTGAGTCGATACAGGAGGAAGTGTTAAAGCAGGTGTGTTGCAGAAATCTAGCAATGCCTATGATTTTAGAGACAGCTGAAAACCAGGCGTAGTCAGAAATCGTGCAAGGCCTCCCATCCTGGACCAGGCAGTGCGAACCGCGTAAGGTGCAGAAAGTTTTCGGACAGGTGTGGGGAAAGATCGATACATCGACTGAGCAGAATGGATTATGAATTTCACCTTCAAGTCATCTTAAGCGAATGTTGAAGGAACCCTGCGATTTCGTTTTTAAATGCGAAGCATTTGTTAGGGAACTTCAACGAATTTGAATCTATCTATCTATCTATCTATCTATCTATCTATCTATCTATCTATCTATCTATCTATCTATCTATCTATCTATCTATCTATCTATCTATCTATCTATCTATCCGCTTACGTTTGGGTGCTCTCATGGTCACCCCCTTGGCGTGAATGAATATTAGCACGAGAGTGTAATATGGTTTGGCGAATATGACGCGCTGATCAAGACATGAATGATGTCCATATCCCGTCGCCTATGTCGTCAAACACTTCCCGCCATACAGTGGCACATACCAACGGGTGCGTATGTGCCACTGGTATGCGGGTATGTGCCACAGGTGATTGACGTACTACTGTCTGATCGTACCGGCTTAAAGCCGGTACGCACCGATGATCTCACCAGAGAAGGATTGGCCACCCTGGTGCAGTATCTGGCCACCCCCTCCCGTAGGCATTCGTCAATTAACTCACGGCCCTCAGTCCCCACCAGCTGCGGAGCAACTGACCACGGCGGCGGTCAGCTCTGCAAAGCAGCAGAGGGTGCTAGGAATCTCTGGATACGGACAGGCCACCATTGGAACTTGAACTTAGCAACGTTTAACGTTAGAACGTTATCTAGTGAGGGAAGTCTAGCTGTATTATTCGAGGAGCAAGAAGGCATTAAAAGGGATATAATAGGGCTGAGTGAGGTTAGGAGGACAGATGAGGCCTATACTGTGCTACAGAATGGGCACGTCATTTGCTATCGGGGCTTGGCAGACAGAAGAGAACTGGGAGTAGGGTTCCTAATTCACAGAAACATAGCTGGCAACATAGAGGATTTCTATATCATTAATGAAAGGGTGGTAGGCATTGTAATTAAACTGAATAAAAGATACAAAATGAAGGTAGTACAGGCTTACGCGCCTACATCCAGCCATGATGACGCTTCAGTTGAAAGCTTCTATGAAAACGTGGAATCTGCAATTAGTAAGGTGAAATTACAGTATACTATAGTAATGGGCGACTTTAATGCAAAGGTAGGGAAGAAGCAGGCTGGAGACCAGGCAGTAGGAGATTATGGCATCGGCACTAGAAACGCCAGAGGAGAGCTACTAGTAGAATTCGCAGAACGCAATAATCTGCGTATTTTGAATACCTTCTACTGAAAACGAGAAAACCGCAAGTGGACATGGAGGAGCCCTAATGGCGTAAATAAGAACGAAATAGACTTTATAATGACTGCACACCCAGGAGTCGTGCAGGATGTGGAAGTGGTTGGCAAGGTAAGATGCAGTGCCCATAGAATGGTACGGGCTCGAATCCGCCTAGACTTGAAGAAGGAACGACAGAAACTGATACGCAAGAAGCCAATCAATGAGCTAGCACTGAGAGGGAAAGTACAGGATTTCAGAGTGTCACTGCAGAACAGGTACTCTGCTCTTAGCGAGGAAACCAACCTTAGCGTAGATACAATGAATGATAATCTGACGAGTATCATCACGGAGTGTGCAGTGGAAGTTGGAGGCAGGGTAGCTAGACAGGACACCGGCAAGCTTTCCCAGGAAACGAAGAACCTAATTAAGAAGCGTCAAATCATGAAAGTGTCAAGTAAAACAGACAAAATAGAACTGGCAGAGCTTTCGAAGCTGATTAATAGACGTAAAGTACGCGATGTAAGAAGGTATAACATGGAGAGAATTGAGCACGCTCTGAAAAACGGAGGAAGCGTCAAAGCAGTGAAGAGAAAACTTTGGATAGGCAAAAGGCGGATGTATGCACTAAGGGACAAAGAAGGCAAATTAACTACCAATATGGATAGGATAGTTAAAATAGCGGAGGAGTTTTACAGAGATCTGTACAGTAGCCGAGACAACCACGACCTTACTACTATAAGAACTAGCAGTAACCCAGACGATACCCCACCGGTAATGATAGAAGAAGTCAGAAAAGCTTTGGAGAGCATGCACAGAGGCAAAGCTGCTGGTGAGGATCAAGTAACATCAGATCTGCTGAAAGATGGAGGACAGATTGTGTTAGAAAAACTAGCCACTCTATTTACGAGGTGTCTCCTGGCGGGAAAAGTACCAGAGTCTTGGAAGAACGCTAACATAATCTTAATACATAAGAAAGGAGATGACAAGGACTTGAAGAATTACAGGCCGATCAGCTTGCTCTCTGTAGTATACAAGCTATTTACAAAGGTAATTGCTAGCAGAGTAAAGAAAACATTAGAATTCAATCAACCAAAGGAACAAGCAGGATTTAGAACAGGCTACTCAACAATTGACCACATTCATACTATCAATCAGGTAATAGAGAAATGCTCAGAGTATAACCAACCACTATACATGGCCTTCATAGATTACGAGAAGGCGTTTGATTCAGTAGAAATATCAGCCGTCATGCAGACACTGCGGAATCAGGGCATAGATGAAATATATATAAACATTCTGGAAGAAATCTACAGGGGATCAACTGCTACCATAGTGCTTCATAAAAAAAGCAACAGAATACCAATAAAGAAGGGTGTAAGGCAGGGGGACACAATCTCCCCAATGCTATTCACTGCGTGCTTACAGGACGTTTTCAGAAGCCTAGAATGGGAACAGTTAGGGATAAGAGTTAATGGAGAGTACCTCAGTAACCTGCGCTTCGCCGATGACATTGCATTGCTGAGTAACTCAGGAGACGAATTGCAACTCATGATTACGGAGTTAGACAAAGAGAGCAGATATGTGGGTCTTAAAATTAATCTGCAGAAAACGAAAGTAATGTACAACAACCTCGGAAAGGAGCAGCGCTTTGCGATAGGTAATAGTGCACTTGAAGTTGTAAAAGACTATGTCTACTTAGGGCAGGTAATAACCGCAGAGCCTAACCACGAGATTGAGGTAACCAGAAGAATAAGAATGGGGTGGAGCACATTCGGCAGGCACTCTCAAATTATGACAAGTAGACTGCCACTGTCCCTCAAGAGGAAGGTATATAACAGCTGTATCTTGCCGGTACTTAGCTACGGAGCAGAAACCTGAAGACTCACAAAGAGGGTTCAACTTAAATTGAGGACGACGCAGCGAGCAATGGAAAGAAAAATGGTAGGTGTAACCTTAAGAGACAAGAAGAGAGCAGATTGGATTAGGGGACAAACGGGAGTTAAGGATATCATAGCTGCAATAAAGAAGAGGAAATGGACATGGGCCGGGCATGTAGCACGTAGACAGGATAACCGCTGGTCATTAAGGGTCACCAACTGGATTCCCAGAGAAGGGAAGCGGGGTAAGGGGAGACAGAAGGTTACGTGGGCAGATGAGATTAAGAAGTTTGCGGGTATAAATTGGCAACAGCAAGCACAGGACCGGGTTAACTGGCGGAACATGGGAGAGGCCTTTGTCCTGCAGTGGACTTAGACAGGCTGATGATGATGACGATGATGATCTACCCAGGAACGACGAGAGTGCGCACGGGCAATTTGAACGCGCGAGCGTTAAGAAATAGCCGATATCGGTAGCGTGGACCCGACAAATGCAAATAATAAATGTCAAAGCACCGGCTGGAATCGAACCCAAGCATTGTGCGTAGCAATGAAGGATTTTACCACAGAGCTACGCCAGGTCTCGGAATTACTTTTCAAATAGACGCTAATCTTCGTGAAACGTCAATAGTGGTTGCAGTGCTGCCTACCCAATTTTATAAACATTACACCTATATACTCCTTTGATACATCCGTCACGTCGGGTTAACGTCAATTGTGGTTAGTTGCCATGCGCTGAAGTTGATTTATGTAGCAGTGCCCAGGGCCAGCATCCTCGCGAGCATCAGCGCTTCATCTCAGCTTCTGGTGTTGCTAATGCGCATGTTCTAGTTGGCATCGTTGCGCAAGTGCAAACAACTGGTTATATAAACATCTGCAATTCTTCAAAATATGTCTGTGCGTCCTGCAATCGTACATATATTTAGCGTCATTTCATGACGTGTCCCTCAATAAAAAAAATGCTACACGGTCGCCTTCTATCCGCATGTTTCGCATAACGTTGATTCCCAGGTACGTGAAATCTGCCGAATTTTTTATTTCAATTTACTGCGAGCTTTTCATGGTCCACGCGGGAGTGCACGGGTACAGTAGCGCATTAGTTGAGAAGAGTACTCAAAGTAGCATAGATAAGCGCAAAAAATTCACGGTGAAAATTCAAAACGCAGGTAGAGGTATACACAGACGAATTAGTTTTATTGCAACGTAGATTATTGTTAGATCACTTTTTCCAGTGTAAGAGCAAGGAGGCTTGCGAGAAACTCTGAACTATAACACCCAGCGAAGACATCCAGAATGTCACCATGTCAAACGCAATGCAGAAGGTATTGACAAAAGTAGCCCGTACCTGTTTTCTTTAGGTGCATGTTCAAAATACAGCAGGTGTTCAAAATATTCATTTGTTCCTTTTACACCATGCCACAGAATCATATAGCTCCTGACATGATTCAACCCCAGAGTAACATGAGAATCACAAGCAATGGCAGTAGAAGAGCAGTGTGGTTTGTAAGCACTCACATGAAGGAACTTGGTGACATTCGAGTGACTTTTCATTACCAAAAAAAAAAAACGTTCAATCTTGGGTTACGCATCCTCAAGAACTTGCGTTCAAAGGAAGCATGCTGCAGCGATATTGTGTCTGAAGGCACGAATCATGATTTACTATGAGTAAATGGTGTCTAATTTGCATCACTAGGTTCCAAGGAACTTCATATTCTGCTTAAAAGAACGCGGAGGTGGTGATATTTCGATCTGTGCATTATATCGTCGCTACGCCTAATTAGATGGTAAAAGATTATCGATCTGTTGTGAGGTCAGTGATGTGTTCCTTATGCACTAAAGAATGAGATATCCGACTTGAATTACACCTTCAATTTATTACTGCCTGGCTGTAAACTTGTCCATCATCTTTTGTCTCATTTGACTATAATGCTTAAATATCTTCTGTAGTAATAGTAGACATCTTAAGAGATATGGGGAGGCACGGTGGGTAATGTTCTGCCTCCCTGCGGGCAAATGAGAAGCTTTTGCTGGCGTCCATTTCACTATACCTAAAGGTACAGACCTATAGAGAGCAGTAATTGCATCAAATGATGCATGCACTGTCTTCTGCAGCCCTTGGAGACGCTTACTATCTCTATTTGTTTCTGTGAACTGCTGCTGTTTTTCGTTCGCTGGTCAATGTAGTTAGCTGCATGCATATGCATATGGTTGTCCTTCGCCGAGGACCGTGGAAACACAGCTTAAGCCGTATTAATTGT
Source organism: Rhipicephalus annulatus (assembly GCA_013436015.1). Taxonomy (NCBI): domain Eukaryota; kingdom Metazoa; phylum Arthropoda; class Arachnida; order Ixodida; family Ixodidae; genus Rhipicephalus; species Rhipicephalus annulatus. Next base: position 153,935 of record WOVY01009711.1, read on the forward strand.
GAGCTGATGTACAGAATACCCATATTGTGTGACCCTTACGATGCAAGACCCTCCATCAAAAGGTGGGTAACGATAATGGTTGGCGGAGAAGTTTTCTATAGGGGGATGCATTGATTTCGAGCCAACGGAAGTTATATTTCCGCTGCTTTCAGATTGTGACATGTCAAATGAGTCATGTGATATTGTAGTGCATTTCAAAGAGATCACCTCCAGCAACAAGTGATGCGGTTACATGAAAGATCTTTTGCAGCAATACGCAGGGCATTGAAAGTACATCAAGATACATTGAATAAGCAAAAGTATTATACATCCAAGGCTATGTGTATCGTGTTCTATGTGGATAATTTTTAACGCTCGAATGTGTTAAAAACTACAAGAGAAATTTTGCAGTACGTGGTACGTGTGCCTCCTGTGGTTCAAAAAAGAGCTGTTCTCCACAAGTTATCTCAAAACACATTAAGGTATCTGTCGCCATTTGGATTAAGTACTGCTACAATGAGAAAGCACGGGCAGTTCACAGCACGTAAACAAATGATAAATAAATTGAAAACAGCGTGTCTACGACTATAGCATAACTTATCCTTCTCAGCTTCATCTCGGCTTTCCTTTCGAATATTTCTTCTAAGAACGCGAATATACTCTCCAAACGGTATTTGCATACAATACTTTACAATAATAGCAAATGAGTTCTGTGGAAGCCCGCAAGGTGGTGGAAGGGTTAAGAGAGGGAAAGAAGACAACAACCAATTTGTAGCACGAATCGACAAGCAAATCCATACGAATTTCTCAGAAAGAAAAACGTCTTAGTTGCCAAAAAATTTGTCTTAGTCCCGGGTTCAAACGCCGGAGCAGGACAAATTTTTCGACATTTAAGAAAATTTTCGTTTTGGAAAATACGTATGAATTTTCTTGTCGCTTCGCGCTACAAACGGGAGATTGCCATGCCTTCTTTCCTTTTCTTAATTTTACGATTATGTACTGATGTTGGAATGTTATCCCATCGCAAAGCACTGACAACTGCAGGTATGTGACTTTGTTTGTATTATCCTTTAGGATGAATATTACGCGATGAAATATTAGTTTTCCATTTCTATCATTTAATAATTGATAACAATATTTGAGAACTTTTGTGTTTTCGTGGACAAGTTTATCTGTGATTGCTCGGACGTAAAATATAGCAGAGATTAATGCTATGATACGCTCTCGCACGAAGGTAACGTACACATGCCGACTCTAGAATGTCGAAAATTAATATTTTCACGCTCATTCTTATCACTAATAACGTTTGACATAGAAGCATTATTCTGTTTCATACGTTACCCGTGTGAAATACATGCAGTACAATATAGTTTCTCCATCAGAATGTCTCAGAATAATTAAAAGTACCACATGTTATAAATAAAACAAGCACCTCAGTTTTTCTAATCTGTGGTCTGGGCATAGCAGCTCGATTTTCAAGACATTGTAAACAGATTACGTGCGTTCATTCAGCAGTCCCCTAACCCCCATTTTGTTTTTGTAAATAACTTGTTTTGCAGAATATTTGCATCGGGCGGCTTTAATGTCTACATACGTTGATTCATGGAGCCTTAGGAAAAGTAACATCCACATCTCCTAACGTTTTCAAAATGTCAAACAGAGCCTCATCATGTATGAGGCCCACGAAATCGCGGTATGCTCTACCAAGTATGCTCTAAATTGTTAACCACTTTTTCTACACACACATCAATTTACAAATATCTATTGTAAACATGTCAAGTGTAGAAAGTGCTATTACAGCGAATGTCAGATGACATCAGCATAAGTACACAACCACAAACCCCTACCGTGAACACGAATGTTCAATCACTAATTTGTTTTTTTTCTATTTCAAGAAAATGGTGTGAAACGCATGTGTAGAGCTCGAAATTTGGTCAGACTGCATATTTAATTTGCCACTAATTACTTTTAATGTAATCGTAACTACTATATTTTTTGATGAGCGCGCGTTATTTCTGCGTTATTTCTAAACAACATATGTTAAAATATTTTAGGTCAGGCATAACACGCTCTGGCGAGAACTAATGTCAATGAACCCAGAGTTAAAAAGGTTGTAAATGCATTTCTTTTCTATGCGCACCAGAATAACACCGTCGACATGACGCTGAAAAGCATCAGCTGGTCCTAGGATTACAGTTTTTCACCAATGATAAGTTTTTTTTAAGTGTAACTAAAGCATGCAAATTTCGCCTCATATGAATTCCATCGCTTGCAAGTTTCAATACACCACGCATTTTGTTCCGCAATCCGTACACTCAGAAAAACTTCAAAAGTCCCTAGTCGTTAAAAAAAAACATGAATGCTCCTCCTGTCAGCCAAATGCGAAATTTGTGATGCTGTCAGCTTTCTCCCCATTTTAGCAAAGCTTCTATAGAACGCCTGTGGCTCTATGTATAGATCGTACAAACATTTTACTGAAGAGTCAGCAATCAGCCATATAGCATTGATACTCTTTTGCACACATCACTGATAACGTCTGTGCTATTTCTCTAAAATATAATGCTGGTGTAAATTTCAGCTCACTTGAACCCTTTAGGCTTCATGTGATATGCAAAAGATAACTAAAAAAAAACCTCTTTAGTAATTTCTGCCATTCCATTCAATGAGCACATCAACGTCAAGTTTTAATCGTGCATAACAACCGAGATGTCCGTACGTTTTCGTTGGTGTTGTTGTTGGTTTACAACGTAAAGTCTGTACCACCTGCTTTTAACTCCTAGCACAGAACACTTGGTAGCATTGGCTTTAGAATTTAAGAATGTCATCAAACATTGGCATGCCTATTTCTTTAAAAGGCCGTAATATGTCTATACGAGTGAAACAGTGCCTCAATTATTTATAGTATCGTGAATCGGTTATAAATACTGAGTATATAGAGATGTCGTGCATTAGAAAACACTAGATGCGTGCTTCGTATAAATCCGCCGAGGTAATCAATGGCGCATCCTGTGTAATTACAACTTACGTTTACGTACTTTCAACTTTCCGCGAGCGTTACTCAATGCACGCCTCAAATTCTTCTTAGACGTAAAACAGCTAAGCCATCTGTTTTACAACGAAAGATGTTATGAGTTCACCACTCGCATCTTGCTCAGCGGCGTAATTGTCCGTCGCCGCCGCTAGTGTCCGTAACACAATGCGCTAAATTAAGAAAGAAAAACCTTGTACCAATGACACAGTAAAGCTCGAACCCTGGTCTGCTGGGTTTCAGCCCAGTATTCTACCACTGAGCCACGCCGGTGCTTGGGACTTGTTGGTAAACTTGCTTTAGGTAGGCTTGATGTCGGGAAAGCAATCGCGTTAATACGACTTATAAAGCGTTTGAAAACAGCGGAAGAACAAGTAGTCGTCGTACAATTCGAAAAGCATAACGCGTGGCTCGTCCAATGCTCCAACCCATTACAAAAGCTCGTTTTTGTTCACATATAAACTGTGGCACATACCCACTTCAGGCATAATTCGTCATCGTCGTCACTCACTGCATGAACAATTGGCACAAAATTCCTCGCAATAGTTTAGTGGATACCACGCTTCTCAGAAGAATGATGAAAAATAGCATAGCGAATGCTGGCCTACTACCCTAAAATTGTTATTATTAATGCCGTAGTGGGCATCAAGCAAGTGTACTGGCAGAGGTTGCCTAATGAGTGAGTGTTTAAAACAGGCTCAGTGAAAGGCCTCTAAAAGCACAGTCACAGCGAAAGCTATATAAGCTTTCGCTGTGACTGTGCTGCGCCTTCCGCGCAGTCCTGGCATTTTTTTTCTTTGGAATTCCAGATGAATATTCAATACATTGTATACATATAAGGCATCAAAACTAGCAGGAATATTTCAGTGTATTTTCCAAATATATCACGATAACACACACTCGGCTTTCTAGGTTTGTGCAGCGCATACCAGCATTAGGGAACTAAAAGCTCTTAGCCGTCAGTCAGGCTGTTCTCTTTTTTTTTGCCAAAAAAAAAATAGTATGCATCAATGTCTGCGCACTTCTTTGTCTCATGAGAACTGTCATCCCAGACCTGATTTTTTCTATAGTCTATGCTCGAGCTGGCACTTCGAATTTCGTTTTGTTCTACCAAGCAAGCACGTATAGAAAATTGTGCGAATTGATGCCAGCACTTGTATTTAATTTACTATTGCTTAATAGACCTTCCAGTGTCCCCATTCGATTCGAAACTGGCCCCACTACATATTTCGGGCATTATTCATGGTTGAACTAATTATTACCCTGGTCAAGCAGCATTCAGAACCACATGACAAATTGTTAGGCATGGAATGTCATCAAAGGAACAGCCATTACGAATAATCAAAACAACAACACATCTTTTCAATAAAAAAAATACCTCGACGCTCATCAGTGTTCCTCGTTGAACTTCTCGAGGGACAAAACTATCGACCAACTTGAACCACGCACTGTCATTTAACGTTCGCCAACTCATGAGACAATATTATCTAACTGAATGCTGGCAAGGAATGGCGCCTGAAGTCTGCATTTTATCACCTTTTGCTAGTGTTCTGCACCTTTCTCGAACAAGAGAGTGCTAGAACTATAATAAATTATTACTATAACAGCTCTAATGTTGTTACTGCATTCACGTGTGTTGTATGATTATTGATAGTTGTTGTTGATGTTTTACCATATGCCATATGACAACGTAACCAATATTGTTTTCATAAAAAAGGTCTTAACGTTTTGTGTCGAGCATGCGACTGACGTATTCTTGTTGATTATTTAGAAAAATCAACAAAAGTTCTGGAAAATCGAACAGCCACACACAAAGAAAAAATAATCAAACACTGTAAAAGAGCACGAAAGGCCTCAATACAATTATGTGGTAAATGTATCAAACAAGACGCGATTCACACAGTTGAGTAAGCACAGACGGAGACATGTGTTCGAAATTTGACACTAAGCGACTAGCGTGTTCTTTAAAAATGGCGTTGAAGTTGTTATTCATAATTAGGAACGTACTCAAAGAATAGTGCTTAAATTTAAAATATTTGTGTCAATAAGTTTAATTATGTAAGTCGCATGTTCAATACGACATCATCTGTGACAATTTAGTCACAAACATAAAAGCCACACCAAAATAATAGAAGACTGATCTCCTAATAAATGTTATGTTAATAACAAGACAATATATTCAGTTGTTTTTGATCGATTCTTTATTATAGTAAGGTTGCGGAACGTTTCGTAAGTGCAAGTGCAAGTATTCAAGTGGCGTGGCTGTCGCCCTGCAGATGTTTCACTTTTTATCACTTGGCATTTATTAGGTCAGGCTTCACTTGGTATCTGCTCAATGTACTCGTTTAGATCTACATTAACTTCTTCTCAAAGCATGAAACTAAAAAGTTACAATTTGTAAGGCGTCTAACTTCGGAAAAAAATATAAATAAGGTATACGTATTTAGATTGCCGCTTTCAGTTGTGATGTTAGAGGTGCCACATTATTTCAGCATAATCTTTCGAATATGAACACCCAAAAATATTTTCTCCAATATGGTTAACTTGTCAAAATCACTAAGCCATTAAAATTATAAGCGAGAAGAATGACCGACTGAATGGATAACCGCATGTAAGGAACCGCAGCAATAGAAATAGAGCTACTTGAACAGCCATTTGCCATCATGAAGGATCACGGAAACAGAATTACTCGTCAATGTGTCACAAGATTACTACCGAGAAAATTATATCGCATGGAGAGTGACAGAAACCGTCATCTATAAGGCATTCGAATAATATTGTTTGTTTGACGCTCATGGCTGCACGCTTGCGCAGCTGCAATATCGACCGGCTTGTCTCCTTTCCACTCTCCCTCGTCTTCTTCTTGCTTTCATGATGGCGCTTCCGCTCATTTTTTTTCTGAGCTATTGCGATCGCTTTCTCTAGGCCTAAAGACGGTATTAACGAAGAAATCGGCAAAATCAATTTGAACTCTCTTCGGAGTGGGCTCCTATGAACATCCGATGTCCAACTAAGTCTCGCGAATGTCACACGGCACCGTGCAAATGTCTCAAATCACGCAGGCAGGCAATATGACGAGAGGCCGCCACGCTAAGCCTATTCCGTTGGGCGAGCCGCTTCGTGGCCGCTCGCACCACTCCACTCGCCTCTAACTAACCGCTGACCATCTCTTAATCACTAATTTTACCTCGGGTGACTCTTAAGGTCAGCGCAGCGCTCTTGCACGATTTCTGAATAGCGAAGGGATCGAATCGCTTACCGCTCTGGAGAACGCCATCTTGGACGCCTTCCACAAGGAAAACACGGAACGGCTCGTCGGATGCAAAAACAAAACAGGTAGCAGCTACCTCGATCTGCGCAAATACTCGCTTCGGATCGTCTCGTTGAGGATCGCCGAAGCTGCAGCGCGCACGTTCGTACTTTGACACCACCGGACTCCATTTGGGAACACATATTTTTGCTTAACTGGACACGCTCGTGGACTTTTGCTATTGCTAACTACACACACGCTGAATGGGTGTAAAAAAAAGCGATAAAAATCCAACATGGCGGATTCCGAAAAGGACGCGCATCATTGTCCGCTTGAAGTATTGCACCAATCTACGCCAGTGGAGAGGCACGCTACTGGACGGAGGAGTGAGAGGAGGCTGAAAAGCCCGTAAAATGCTTCCGTGGCTCGGACAGATACTGCGATTCAAAGAGAAAAGGGATCGGGGAGGAGGATAGTTGAAGGAAAAGCCGGCGCCCAGGCGGTAAGCTCTTTCTCAAAACTAGAAAGGGCGCTGTCACTAAGCGAAAATAATTACTGCAAGCTCGCGCGACTGACATGTACAGTTTGAAGGACGCGCAAAACTGATTATTCCTGTCGGCTTCACTGCGTGCCTTCTTCGCTTTCTTCCTCTTCCTCCTTGCCAGGAGCGTGAATTAGGGCCTAAGAGCCTGGTTAGCGTCACATACCGTCCTAAGTCTGGTCTGTCTGGCATACATCTGGGACAGCGAGGGTGAGAGACCAATGAGAGAGGGAAAGCAAGGCGGCGGCCGCTTGTCAGTCAGGTGTCCTCACTCCGCCATTGGCCGAGGAGCCAAGATGGCGGAAGGCGCGAGAGCCTGCGAAGCGCTCTCGACCAATCACCGGGCGAGGGCCGGTGCCAGCCTGATGAGCCGTCTTCCATTGATACCGGGTGAAAGTGGAACCCCCCTCCCCTGTATCGGCGATGATAACTGTAAGCTGAGTAAAGTTTTTCATCTAATGAATAGTTGTTCCAATCGGGTGCGCCATTTTTTTTATACATTCCTGAAAAGCCCCGAGGCGAAAAGAGTTCATCGCCTGTGCCGACAAAGCTGGACGCACAACCTCTTCCCTTCGGCGGCGTGTCTGATGTTTGTCGTCCTCGCCGCAGGTGAAAGGATTGACGGTGACGGGTGAGTGGACGGTGTTTTCATTTTGCACCTAAGAGTGCGTACGCTAATGAGCGGGCGTTGTATACGCGCACTTAGAGGAGGCGCCGTCAGGTTCTTCGCTTCGGGCGACGCCGGCGTGTCCTGGTCGGCCCGGACCCCCTCCGGGCATGGCGAGCTCGCACTACGTGGGCGGACTCCGTGTGGAGGTGGCACAGAGATCTGGCTCCGCGATTAGAGCCGCTCGGCGAAGAAAGTACATCTTCTCGAGTCGAGTGTTGTTGTTTTTTTCGTCCTTATTTGAGCACTGATCTTGAAGCGACCACCTGGACCGCAGGTATCGTAGGGTGACTTACGGGTTTGTTGTCAGTCCCGAAGAAAGTGAAAGCTGATGCACCTACTAAAGCGTTTCGGGGGCCATCACCTCAGATGGATGTGGGTAAGGTCGAGAGCGGTTAGTTCAGCCGCAGCAGTTTTCAGGTTAGTTAAAAGCGAACTGTCATACATGAAAAACAAAAACAAAGAATGAGGGTCTTCACGATTGAACTGCTAGCTGTGTGCTCTTGAAGTGTGCGGTAGGAATGGTACCGGACCACATTATAGTACGTATACTTGCTGATTGGGTTAGTGTTAGTTAGTGTTACGTAGTAGTTACTACTGAGATTCGATTTGGTCGATAACTTGCGTGCACGCTGGGCGCGACGATCCTTAGGCCATATCCTCGAAGGCACCACTTGAAGCATCTCCACTGACGACCGGCGGCGGCAGCACTGCGCCTATTTCTGAAAAAGTAAACAAAACAGAAATTGTAGAATCAAAACTTATTTTGCCTAATATGCCATATGTGCTCATGTGAAGAAGATGAAGCTTTAAATTGCCGCGTCGATATAGTGAAGAGCTTATTTAGAACTTTTTTCTACAGTAGTGGATAGCCGGTTTTCTGTTTTGTTTTCTCACTGAAAACGCATGCCTTGTTGTGACTTCTGATAAACTAATGAATAATATTCAGAAATGTCTGCCGCTCAGTATTGAAGAAGAAACACGACTTTGTTTTGCCAATGAAGGACGATAATGCCTCTGATAGGGGAGGGGGGGCATGATCATTGCTTTGTATTTCTATCATATCCAGAACGCAACATGTCAAGATAAGTATGACGCATGTTAAACAAATTTGAATGGATATATTTCAAATATATGATGACTACGTGTATCAGTAGCTGTACACATGCCAAAATCTGTCGGTTATCCAGATTTATGTGACACCATACTTTGTCATTGTAAGTAAAACGGGATTTTTGCAAATCTTAGCTGTGGCAAACTCTCGAAATTTGTGCTGAAATAGAGGACTTGGATAGACACTCGAGGAGTGCCTTTTCGCGCCTTTTCCAGGGATTTCTTTCTCGGATGCCGTCGTTTCTGCCAGTAGCTACCTGTAAAAGAACAAAAATCCAGTTAGACGTTTGGGAGAAAACAATTCGAGTTAAATAAACATTGAAATCAATGGTTGCAAAGGGTCCCGAAGTTACTCGGAGCATATCTTGCTTCATTTATGCACTCAGTCGTCGACGTTCAAAACAACATGTTTCAATGAAACCTGAAACTTGCGATTCTTTTTATTACAAAGTTCGCGGCAGGGTTTACCAGAGAAGGCCGTGAACGCTTAGTGTTAACAGCACTTTAAACACTATATTTCTGCATTCTAACAAATTTGCAAATAACTATCTGTAAAATTGTACTATTTGCTGACTTGGTACAAAGAAACCTAGTAACTGGGTTTTTTAGCAATTTTTATCTGATCACAAATATTTGTATACGAGATTATTCTTTCACCAAACTCAAAGCCCCACTCTTTCTTCGAGAAAACGCTTGGGATGCTATAAAACCTGCAAAAAGGAAGAGGGTGACACCGCATTGAAGTTTCTGCGCCAACTTGCCGTGATGTCACACATTTTAAAGGCATGTTTTATAAGATGTAGCTGATTTTAATCATTAAAAATTGAGAAAATTGGCCTGTATGGATGCCAGAGACTTAACAATGGATAATTTTAAGAAGCATTGCTGATAAACTGTGTCTAAACACAAAAACACTTGAAATGTTTTTTGCATTGCTCTTAAAGTCATGTGCAATTATATGTATTTGCACATTTCAGCAAGGAAATCATAATGTTTACTTTATTCTTTAAGAGCAATGGATGACCGTGTTATTAGGGGCATTAATGTACTCCGGGAAAAATTCATCAGTTTACATTGATTCTCTTTTGTTTTTGAGTGTATAGTTGTAGCATTAATGAACGTTCTAGTGTTTGTCTATTTCTTTATTTCAAAAATACTGCATGCCCTTCAGACAGTGTGCATGATGAGATAAAGCAGTACATTATTAGGTGAGAGTGCATATACATGTAGAGCAAAAAAAATCATGATGAAAATTCCATTCACTGGTGAACGTAACAGAAGGTAAGGATATTGCGACAATGTCTCTAGCTAACTTATTCTAGTGGAAGATAGACCGTTGGAAAAGTGTGTTGGCACGTTGTACAAGGACGCGTCTGGCCCATGTTCATATTGAACTGTAATTCTGACTTATGCTCGAACTGGAGAATGCAGTCAAACTTTTTTAATGTTCTTCGAATGTTCGAAATCACCACAATTGTCTTTTCTTCTTTTGTCCTGCTTTTTGAACATTGGCACTAGTGCTGCAGAGACGTACACTGCTGTGCGAGAGCTATACGGTGTGGTATTGTAACATGTTTTTTTTTTAAATTTTTCAGTGCTCCATACGAGCTACGTTGTTTGAAGAATCACGTTGCTTATAGCTTCTTAAAATTACAATAAGCTCGAATTGCTTACGAAAACAAAACAAAAACAAAAAATGCTCATGAACGACAAAACAACCGGGAATAAACCCTGCAGAACACAAATAATGCTTGTTATACACGCTTCATCCGTAACGAAAATTGCGCAAAATTCCACTGAATTTCTTAAACTGGGAAACTTATTAACCTATATAATTAAACAATCACTGACAGTCACCTCTGCAGCAGTGCCTTTCTGTAGCTGCTGCATAATGTAAGTCGATGTGGCACAAGCAGACAAAAAACATAAAACAATAGTATTGAAAGACATATTTTTCTTTAGTGTGCCGGGAACGTTTATGAAAGAAGACAAATGGGACAGAGCGCACCCAGACAGATAGGAGTGTGCTCTTTCCTATCTGTCTTCTTTCTGAAACGTTCCTTGCGGACTAAGAAAATATAATTCTTTCAAAACTTCAATACCAACCGGCCCAAGTAGCCACTCTTTTGCGATATGGCAACAGTTTCATTGGGCTGTCATCTGTGATGTTTGTGCGAACTACTAAATTTCTTTTTACGCCACAACATTCCTTGGCGAAAATATATGTATTTATCAGAAGTAGTAAAACAACGCGTCCTGGGTGAAATTCGTTCATCTTTGAAGTGCTTCCATTATAGAGGACAAATTTAGTAAACTCGTCGGTTGTGCCGCAGTAATAAGAAGCAGGATGAAATGCACAAAACAAGGAATCTTACATAAAAAAGGAGCTGTCATGTTAACTGTAATCGCAGTTTGAAGAAACAGTCCCCTTTTACCCTGAACAGTGATGGTATCGAGGAGTACTTTCAGTGAAAATCACTGCTGCGTAAAACACCTTTTTGAAGGGCACTCACTTATATGAACGGCACAAGTTTAAGTGGCGATTCTGATCATGTCTTTCTTATACCACACCTTGAATACACCCATACACCTCCAAACAAAACCATTTGGACAGGCCAATGAGCGTATAGCAGGTACTCTCTCTTACATACACACTATGCATTTGAAACACCTCAATGCATGCATGGATGCTAATGCTGATAACAATCCTGTGCGAACCTCAGGAGTGAGGACTTAATAAAGGGTACAATCCAGAAATATCATGCCCACTGACAAAACGTTGTATTCTCATAGAGTGACGCTCCATGTTTACACTCGCGCACATTTCTCGTGGCCTTATGGGTGGAAGTAATTTACACTCGTCGTTCTTACCTCTGTGGAGTATATAATGGGAATTGCGCTGTGCTCAATTCAAACACTAATATCGTGCATTTCATATTGACATGCTAACTTGGCGGTTCTGCAATGGGGTATACGATGACGTTCTGATCACGTCCAAGGCAATATTTCTGACAATATCAGTGGGGAATCAACAATGTGCAAATCTTTGAGCACGTTTGATGTCTTTCAGTAGGGGCTAGCGCAACCTATTCCTAATTGGTGTATAAATACTAGATTCGTTGTGGCCACCTATAGTTTGCCAAGGTATCCCGTGTGCCAAGTTGGGCAATAAATAAACAAAAAACAGAAATAATGGAAAAAAGTGACATTTTGCCGATGAGAGAGAGAGATAAAGATGCAAGGAAAGGCAGGGAGGTGAACCAGACGCACATCCGGTTTGCTACCCTGCACTGGGGAAGGGATAAAGGGGAGAAAAGAGGTTGCAGAAAGATGAGAAGGTACACACAATCACGAGCACACTCGGGGAGCACACACAGTCTACAGGCGGTCGCTCAGGTTTGTTGACTTGAGGTAAAGTAGCAGTGCTTTTGTTGCTTTCTGCGCAACTGAGGCAGATTCCCAAGGTCCTAGTATCTTCTGCACACAAAATGGTCCGGGATCAAGTCGATTCAAAACCCTCCGGAGCTGGCATCGCTGTGTGTCGTAGCAAGCGCAACTGCACAGGACGTGTTCGATGGTCTCTTCAGCTCCGCAGTGGTCGCATGTAGGAGTGTCTGCCATACCGATGCGAAAGGAGTACACCTTTGTAAATGCAACACCCAACCAAAGGCGGCATAACAGTGTCGCATCGGAGCGGGAAAGTTGTGATGGTAGCTTTAGCTTGAGCGAAGGATCCAGTTCATAAAATTGACACCTTTGGAAGCTGGTAGACGATCAGAACGTGCGTGTGAGATCTCGAGCCAGCAGGTAAAGTTGTCTTGCTGCATCATTCCTTGATAGAGGAATCGGGACTACACGGGTTTCTTCATGGGCTGAGCGGGCTGCATCATCGGCTAATTGATTTCCGGTAATACCGATATGTCCAGGCAGCCATTGATATATAATATCATGCCCTCGTGCAAGAGCTTCATGATGGCAATGTCTTATTTCTTGTACCAGTTGGTCATGACTCCTACGCATGGCAGACTGCAAACTCTGAAGCGCTGCCTTCAAATCACAGAATATGACCCATTTTCCTGGACGTTCTTGAACGAGATATTGTAAAGCAGCCCTTATAGCAGCAAGCTCTGATGCCGTAGATGTAGTCATATGCGACAACTTAAACTTGAATGTCATTTCTGCAGCCGGAATTACAGCGGCACCTGATTAGCTGCTGGATGAGATGGACCCATCAGTGTATATCTGCGTTCGGTCTAAGTACAACTCATGCTTGTCCTTTGTGGTGCCTCGACCAGCCACAAGTACGTCTAGAAATTCCGGGAATCAAAACGAAAAGCAGTCACTTCAGCGTAGCATTGAAGCAAGCAACACTGCTATTATTGCCGATGAGAAGCAACACATTGTCACTATATAGAAGATGAGGCAAACATTCAAACAGAATTCAAATGTCGCAGTCCACCTGAAGCGATATTTTACTGAAGCATTGCATTTCATATCTTGAACAAGTGACAACAATGTTTGTAACCTTGTTAGGCTTTATTCTATGCGGTGCACAACATCGACGGTATCACTATTCTACACATAGGCAAATGCATTATTACCATTGAGTCTTATTTTTTTTATGAGCTACCCTGACCATTGGTTACACGTTAACTCAACACTCATTTAGGTGGACACAGAGTGTCTGACATATTGATGATAACGGTGCATTACTCTTGTAGACAGAATGATGTTGATAGGAGAATAAAAAAAATCATCCCCAACTTGTTTGTTCTACCAAGATGCAACAATACATACGGATTTTTTTAGAACTTTCAGTTTATGAGAAATTTGCCTTGATATGGGATTCTATTACCTATAGAAGCTCAATTCGTACGAAGTTCTTCTCTGTACCTTTGCGCTAAAATTTTATGTATGACGCTTTTTTTATGAACCTTGTTCCAGCTTGGAAGCTGCATGCTGCGTAACTGACTTGCCAAACGATATGGCAGAGAGGTGAAAAACATACGTAAATTTGAGGATTATTAACTACCTGTGTCGAGTGGCCCGTTTCTATTTGAAGGATGAGTCTTCGAGCGGGCGCGCACAATACCAAAATTGAGATAAACAATTTTGAGAAGTAAATGAATGAACCCGTTGAATGTAATGTCACCTTGCACTAACAGGGCAATGTAGTTTATTAGCCTGCGTGGGAATCCAGTAAATCCACCTGTAAGCCAACATCATGTTACCAGCCTTAAAGCAGTATATCGTTTATTTTCTTCTCTTATTTCCATAGCTGCAGAGCGTGTCTAAATAGACGTACTGAATCTATTTAACCCAAATCAGACACATGCCTCATAACACTACTCAAAGGAGATCTAAAACGTATGACTGCCCACGACAAGGTTGTACACCACATTATGGTCGGCAATTGTGAGATTCTATAAGTATTCTATTGCCCTATTTTGTAAAAAAAAACGATGTTTGATTGTCATCGGTGGCAGATGATTTCCATTGCTACAGAGTTCGTCTAAATAGACGTACTAAATCTATTTAAACAGATTCCGACTATTTTTTTTACATTGTGCCAAATTAATTTCTCTAAGTTAATTCAGAGTAATCCTACATCCCTAGCCTGGATAATCTAAACGTATAGACTTGCATTAACCACCAGCTTCTTGGCCAATCCCCCTTAATGGGTGAGAGCCATGCACAAAAGAAAGGTTCAAGCAAGCAAGCAAGGTGACGCAGCTTGACTTTTTTTCCGTGATCTCAGTTATTCTTAGAGATGGTAGTGTGAAATAGGAATACATCGCAGATTAAACACTAAAATGTCACCGACTATGTTGCAGGCCAAATGCTTGAAGGGCTCATATCACAATTTACAAATTTTTAACCTGTAAGTTAGCAATGAATATACATCCACTCGAGACAAAGTACTGCCGTTTGGAAGTATTTACTGCGAAAAAACGCGTCGAAATAGATCAACTATGCCATTCGGAATTTACTATAGTGCCTATTTCTTCAAAATGTTTATCGGCAACAGCAACCTAATAAAAATTACCTGAACAAAATATTTTTTACCAAGCTTTTAAAAGGTGAACTGACAAAAGTGATGCCGTAATCAGAGTGCCTTGAAAGTTGAAACGCCTCGCAAGCTCATTGGAAATAATTTGCAGTAATGTAAAAGCCTTAAAGAAACTATATATAACCAAACTCTAATTATCGCACTTGTGTTGATTAGTAAGATGAGCCTTCATGATTTATAGCCCAGATAATCTTCGCAACATCGAGCAGTCATATTCAAGGATCACAAATGCGAAAAAATTTTGTTCAGTCCGGAAGCAAACACCGGCATGTACATGGTGACATCGGGTATTAGGAAAGGACGGATTTTCAAAACAGGCAGAAAGGAGAAGATATAAGCTAGCGATAAAAATTGGTATACACAGAATGTGTGCTGAAGGCGACGTTTCTCCAAGTGGACTTTTTTCTTGAAGGCTCCAACACGGCTGAAAGAGTGGGCAGTTTTCGCGAATATATAGCAAACCAATTGCGTGCACGGCGTATAAATGCGGTGATGATGGGCCTGTCTGGAGAGCGCAGCATTCGCAACGCTAATGCCATCTCATTGCGCAGGTGCATCTTGTGGAGGATCTTTAGGTATGTACTGATGACGTACTGAATGTAAACACCACAGGTCGGCGAGCTCACTTTTGAGTAGACTCACTCAGACCGAGCCGTTAGTCTGAATGAGTCCGGGCCAGGGACATTTTGATGGACCGAGTTTGAGTAAATCCGGCATAAAAAAAAGTTTCTTGAGTGTGAGTCCGGGTGAGTTTGGCCCAGGAAAAATTTCGGTGAGTCTGAGTCTGAGTGAGTCCTGTATTTATAAGTGTAAGATATATTTCTTCAGTGAGTCTCAGTGAGTTACATTTTCTTTTGCCTTCTTATGGTCCTATCTATATACACTCTTGAGTATTGCTATGAGCGTTACCTGGACTTACGACTACTCGCACATATTCCAAAGCGGTGTCCCTTATGCACCATTTGAATATTTACTGATCAGGGGCGTGAACGAAGCACAGGGTGTCTTGATCTTCCCCTCGCCAACTCTTCCAGGAAAGTCTTGACTATACCTTATGTTGTCACCTATTCCAAGAAAAACTACCTTACTCATAACTCACTCGTATTCAAAGATAATGTATCAATAGGCACCAAGAAGAGCACAGATTACGTGAGGTATTGGTGTTAAAGAGCATAGACACCAGTTTTGAAAAAAATTAATTCAAGACTGGTGGACTCAGCAGTCGGCTCACTCGCTCACACTCTAACCAAGTCGTGAGTCTGAGTAGTTCGCGTGAGTAATGTTTTGGTGAGTTTGAGTCCGATTGAGTTCGGTTGAAAAAAGAAAACACTTTTGTAATTGTGAGTCCGAGTGAGTCCGTCTTAGAAAATTTTGTTGAGTGTGAATCCGAATGAGTCCAAAGCGCAAAATGTGTTTAATTGGTGAGTCTGAGTGAGCTCCGCAAGTTTCACCGACCTCTGGTAAACACTCACTCGGCTTCTAACACGTCTTCGTGTATTTCTTATAACGTCTTGGTATCCGCCACAGTGGTCGCATTTTAACAAATAATAAATGCTGTATAGAGGCCTGTTAACTGTGCGATGTCAGTGCACATAATGAACACCAGATGGCGGAAATTTCCGGACTCTCCGCTACGCCGTTTCTTATTACCATATCATGGTTTTGAGACGTTGAACCCAGGTAATATTATAATTACGTCTTTTTAATATATAACGCGGATACATGAAGCAACACAGATATTAGCGTTTTCGGCAAAGGTAATTCACTGATTGTACCATCAACCGTGATTTTATAGTGCGCCAATATTTTTATATATTTTTTAAACTGTTCTGACCCAATATCTCTCAAAATTATGGCACACAGGAGCATGTGCGTAAAATCAAATATTGAATGTTATTTTGGGTGATCATGTTGTGGCTAAACAAGAGAAAGAGCTAAAATATATCTTGCATTTAAGCAAGCGTGATTTCGTTTCCAAATACATTATAGGGGAAAGTTTTCATAGCTAACTGCATGATCTCAAAAAGGGAAATATTAGCCACCCTTTTAGCTTTGATGATTTTAACCTGAAATAATGGCAAGAGGTAAAGACTCCCGCGAACATCCGCATCTCAGATACCCATGCTGTTTCATAACTACTTATATCTGGCAACATTGCGTCGTTCCAGAAAGCTGACCAAGTAAACAACAGGTAGCGTGCTACTTACTATATACGGAAAATGATTTGCAATAAATACAGCCAAGCTGGACGTTATGCCACTCCTCTCACTAAGAATACTTACTACAAGGTTTGGGTACGACTGCAACACATCATACAGTATTTGAACTATCTCTTCATGCATAAAATATCCGTTCGCAGGTGTTTCTAGTTCGCTTCGCACATGAATAGTTGACTGGACTGTAGTCTGGTCACGTATTCCTGTAGTAATATTTTACTATGAACGCCCGCTAGTTTAAGCTTTTCTACAATTCTTTATGAAAACTTAGACATGACAACAAGTAGCATAGTTCTAACTCTACATGAAACAGTATAGCATACATACTATACACTTACTGTAGGAACTTCAGCGCACTTTTTATACCATCAGTATAGCAAACCTGATCTCGGCCAAAAGGTATACGCATTTAAACAGTGGGGAGTTAGGTTGTGGCACTGTATTCAAATGAAAAATGTTTGAACACGTATCCCTAAGAGGTATCATAAATTTGTTTTAGGAGCGAAGCTCTTTAAATCGGCACCCGTTCGTCCCTCGTAGTAGTCGTAGTCATAGTGAGTAACCAGTCTTACGTTTTGACCTGCAAGGTGGTGCCGGTGGGAGATTTCTCCTGTGCGTTGTTTAACAATAAAAAAAATCGCAGCGTGCACGTTAATAACTAAAAACCAAATTCTCCTGTCTCCCATTCCCCATTAGCAGCCATTGGCATGTGCATTGAGCACTATCTGACAAGAAAGGGTTGCTACGTTATACTCGCTGGGCATAACCTCCTTGGTTTTAGAAAGGTTTAGCGAGCGTTGGGCCGCAGTGCCATGAATACAGTGAACTAGTATATACCATGAACTCGAGGTGGTTCAAGGTGAGAAGTAGACACGAAGCGCAAGCCGTAAGAAAGTGTGCGGTTACCACCTCTCGTTTAGTCTTTGGAATGTCCACTGGATGGCGGTGCTTCTATATGGGGAATACATAATGAAAAGATGCCAGATGGTGGTACTTGGAGTGTTGAATAGATGGACGAAGGGACACACAGACAGATGCATGGACGGACGCACGGATGGCTGCACGGACGGACGGACGCACGGACAGACGCAGGGGCAGATGCATGGACGAACGCAGGGACGGACGCACGGATGGACGTGCGGACGCATGAACAGACGCTCGCACGGACGGGCGGATGGACGCACGGACGGTCACACAGACGGACGCATGGACGGACGGAAGCAAGAACGAATGGACGGACGGATGCTTCGCCCCACTCTCCATCATTCACTCCGTGGATATGCTGCCATTTTTTCTGGGGGGGGGGGGAAGAAACTGTAGATGTGGGAGCAATGGTTGTCCTGCTTGGCGGTATTTTTCCATTTGTGTATTGTTTGTTTGCACCGACTCACACGTTAAGGAAACGGAGTTGTATTAAGAAACGCGCCGATGGTTCGGACAAAGTGTGGATAACTGTGCCAAAGGTGCACCGGAAAGAATTATGGTCTGACCAGGCAGAGAAAGCAATATTCAAAATTGAGAGAAGGATACGCGGAAAATAGAGAAGACAAGGAATATTTTTATCTGCATTATCGGCATTTACGTCGTTTATTTCCTTTAGTAGGACTACGTTTTGAATCTCCTTCCAAAGTTTGACAATTGTAGAACACAGCTTTACCCCGAAATGAAAGTAATGTTGAAAATCAAGTGAATCAGAACATATGCAGGAAATGCTGAAGATAAGTCATGTTTTATCTGCATTAAATGGTTCTTGTGCCCTATAGATGGACAAATTTTCGAATCTGCTGCAAAAGTTAGGCGCTCAAAAAAATTAATGCAGTGAAAGCAACATTGCAAATAAACCGAGAAAGATTCACTCGAAAAGAGGCGCAAGACACAGACCTTAAGATACAGAAAATGAGTGTCCTATATATGATATCCTGTTTTGTGGAGCTTAAAACGATAATGTTGCTCCCTATATTGTGATCCGCAGCAGCAGGAACATTTTGTGCCGCATAACAGAATATGAAACTCAATATTCTTTATTAGGACGAATTGATAATGCAATGAACACGTGCAGCACGGATTGTCTGTAGATATTTTCTTTATATATAATCATGCAAAATTGCCAACCATCATGGAGACACACACAGCAAAGCACTGACTCATTGATTGAATAGTGACCAAACATACCTTGTGGAGAGAGAGCATAACCTTAGTACGGCATTGTAGAGAATGTACTTGGGCTCTTACTCGAAAATTTGCAGGTGTAAACAAAGAATTTCAGCTCTAAACCTTTAAGCAGCACTTTGAAAGTAATGGATAACGCATTCATACACTGACTGGAAACATTTGCTGTCATGGCATATAATAAGTTCCAAGATAAGATATTTATGCGGATTTTGCTCATTTTCGCATAGCTTGAAAGCGGTTGTGTATAAGTGGAAAAACTATCGCGTATACATAATAGGAGTCCGGAGGCGACACTGGAGCCGATAGTGTGGAGCTTTGCTAAGGCAATTTTAGCATTGAATATTTCAGACGGCAGTGCTGTGCTGACAATTTGTTGAACCCGCCATTTTAAGAGATTTTACTAACATGCGATCAATTTTTCTGTTTTAATTGATTTCACTGGTGAAACGGCCTCACTGCTCTCCCATATAGTCGAATGCGAAGTACTAGAAATTGTCAGATGCTTTTCTAAACAAATCCATCGCATACATTGTGCCTGACATCGCTGTTTTCATCAAGAAGTGGTGTGGATAGCAAAACCATATTGCTGTAGGTGCCTCCAACGCCTGTAACTTTTTTTTTTCTGAAATGGAATCATGTACCCTCTGGCGCATGTTTCATTTCATTTCATTTCATTTATTTACTCTCAAGGCACTGGGCATTAAGTGGGACAATAAATATCAAAAAGAAGTAAAACAAAACAGCTAGATTAGAATAAATTATAACGCACTTTCAGAAATGATTGATTTGAACGCATTGGCGTCTGTGATTGAAGCGATCGATGCGGGAAGGTGGTTCCAGTCAGTACATGTTCTAGGGATGAAAGAGTTGAAGTGCTGGTTCGCATGGCAGAAGGGAACCCCAACCTTGTATTGATGGTCATTGCGTGCTGATATGATATGTAGGGCACTTTCGTTTCATTACAGAAATTTTAATGTCAGTTATTAATAGGTGCAGTAAATTGACGTATGCTTTCTTTGCAAAAATATGGCTAAAACTGTAAGTACCAAGTACTATACTTTTACATAGCGGTATATCTCTACATAGAACGCGGCAATAAGCTATATGCTATAAGCAGTACTCTTTTTTTCACAGTAGCTGTGACCTAGGAAACAAATAAATAAATAAAAAATACAGAAGGCTTAGGTGCAGCCTTTCATTTCTTAAGCATATGACGTTAACAGAGAGCATACATTAGCAATAAAATGAAATAATTACTTATAATACATATACGCGCAATATGTCATATATGTAGTTGTGCAAACTGATCTTCCTCGAAGAAATGGAAGAGCGGTTTATTTGAATATGTTGCAATAAACACTTCTCCCATACATGCAACATAAAGTAATTACGCCTATTTACATGTATGAGGGCTTTACAAAGCAAGACAGGCTTACATTATGATGGAAAAGGGCAAGTTCAAATTTAAAGCGAGTATGAATTTCATCAGACACAACAATGTGCACCGCCATTATCTATGCCGGAAGTCTTCATAATAGTTGGTGTTTTGCCTGTTTATATTTCTGTGACAAATATCAAAACTAGTAGGGTTACTGTTCTGCACTCATCATCAAGGTGAAGGTGCACTTAGAAGACGAGAAGGTTGGAGCCCATGTTTAAAACATCATTATATTTGTATTTTTATACGGTTTAGATATTTGAATAGTTGATGATGCACGTCGTTACTGTTACAACTTCAGAAGCCACAATTGAAGCCAGTGTTGAAGCTTCAGAAGCCCGTGTTGGCGCTGCACATTATTCTGCACAGTTTGTGCTTAGTTCACGCAAAATACAGAAATCGATGACCTTAAGAGTTGCTCTTTTAACACGACAGCGTCAATGAGCTCGTTTTGAAGAAATTCCCGCGTTGCTCTTCACGTCGTTTGTTGTGGGCGAAAAAGTGTGTTGTTCTTGACGCAAACGGAGGAACATGCAAATAACAAAAATTTTAAATAATTCTGGTTCCGAGTCAGGATCCAGCCCGGTATGGCGGCAAGCAGGTGGTCTATCACACAGCCACTTGTCTGTTTGGCAAAACAGTGAAAACAACTTCTGCTTGGAAATGCGGCGAAGATAACATGCATGCTGCGTGTCCTGTTTACAGGCTTCACAATACAAGATGTAACATTGCGGATAACATTCATGCTGCGTGTCCTGTTTACAGGCTTCACAATACAAGATGTAATATTGCGGTAATATTGCATATATACTAGCGTACATTGCCATCGGGTGCGAGAAAATGTGATAATCACAACTTTTTCTTTTTTTTTTGAAGCTGACCAGTCATTATGAAAGAACATACGTTACCGCGCGTATTTTCCGAGGACCACTTCGGTGGCGAATAGCAAGCTCGAAATTATATCACGCCCATAAGTGCTTGTTCTTTAATAGACAGAATGCAGTCATATGCGAAAGCTTTACTGACACAGACAACTTTCAATTTTATTGATTACATTGTAATCCATAATTTCATATTCTCGAGTGACATCATATACATTAAAAAGTACGCACTAAGTGGTTGAAGTACCCACTAGTGAACATATATTGCTACCACGTTCAACATTGGATGGCGAAGCTTAAGGATCCCCCAATGTTTTGTAATCCACATGAAAGATGTGCTTAAGTATATTCAGCGCAAACGCAGAACGAACTAGTAAAGAATGCAAACATGGGCGAGGAAATGTGTTCCTAATTGTCCGTTTGCAATGCATTGTCACATGATTATCCATCAACTCCATCAAGCCGGAGCGCTGCTCACTTATTTGAGGTTGGCGCCATCTTTGAATTTATAACTTCAATCACTCTGCCAATAAAAATTATAAATATGCGAAAATGCCACATTCTTACTGCTCCGTGCTTGAAAGCAAGGTTCATACAGGCGCAGAGAAATCTACAACTATTTATCTTCGAACGAACACTCGCATCATCAATAGAAGTGTTTGTTTCATGAATTAAGATAATATTATTTTTGCGTGCAAAATTATCGTCGTGCCTTGGAATGATACATGCTTTTATTTGGCGCTAATTGAGAAAAAAAAGCGTGCGCTTAATTTTATAGTAAATATGGGTGGAAAACATATGCCTAACAGCTCTGAAGCGTTATGCGGCCTTTAATCGCCTT
Organism: Rhipicephalus annulatus; assembly: GCA_013436015.1. Taxonomy (NCBI): domain Eukaryota; kingdom Metazoa; phylum Arthropoda; class Arachnida; order Ixodida; family Ixodidae; genus Rhipicephalus; species Rhipicephalus annulatus. Next base: position 176,131 of record WOVY01009711.1, read on the forward strand.
GTTTTTTTATTTGTCTGTAATGTTAACGAGCGCACAAAGTTAACAAATATATAGCAATGGGACCACCACAATAATGGTCATGCACTGGTATAATAGAATCATGCCCTAGAAAAACTGCTTTGCAGGCTCCTAATCCTTATACCCCTTTGCAAATCACGTATACAATGCTTCGTGGCAACCTAAAACAATAGCTAAAGGACTCGGATGGCCCCGCCGCGTTGGTCTAGTGGCTAAGGTATTCGGCTGCTGACCCGCAGGTCGCGGAATTGAATCCCGGCTGCGGCGGCTGCATTTCCGACGGAGGCGGCAATGTTGTAGGCCCGTGTGCTCAGATTTGGGTGCACGTTAAAGAACCCCAGGTGCTTCAAATTGCCGGAGCTCTCCACTACGGCGTCTCTCATAATCATATGGTGGATTTGGGATGTGAAACTCCACATATCCACCCTCAAACATGTGGCCTTGAGATGGCGTTCCACAGAAAGAAGTCACACTTCGCTACTAATGCTAGTACGAAGCTTAACATGCGGTCTTTATTCAAGACATCTCAGAAAGGTACTAATGAATCGCCTAAAAGCGATATGTGCAATCGCCACGTGCGCCAATCGTTGCGTGTCACGGTAAACGAAGACCTTATGTTTGTAGAAAGCGGTGATGGCCCTTTTAGCTAATTGTGCAGAGTAGTAAATGATTTACTTGGCTTACGGAAAGTAGCCTTAAAATAGGCCAAAAAAATAATGCAGCTTCATCTCAAAGTGAGTTGTAATACTGCAAGGTCACGAAATTAACGAAATTTGTCCTCTTCAAAGAGAGATCTCAGCCTCCTCAATGCTTAAGGCAACCTCAGACTACAACTATCACCAGAGAAGACAGTATCGCTCAGCGTACGTAGAAAGAAAAAAAACAACAAATCTAACTAAAAAAACCAATAGTCTACATATGATTGAAAAAGATATCACATTTTCGAATGAAAAAATTAAAATTCTCGGAGCACACATTATTAGCTGCGACAGCCTCCAATAGTGGATCTGCACTTTGAAGTGCAAAGAGAATTCGATGTGGCGCATGTTCTGACGCCTAGTAAATAGCTATAGCATATGGCATAGCAGAACGTATGCCAAACACTTCTAAAAGCAGTGGCATGCAGTCAAAGGTATTCTGTACGAGGCACCCGTGTATAATTTCTGCAATCGAGACCTCCCCGACGTTGAAAAGTTCCACAGGGGAATCCCTCATGCGATCACTGGACTGCCAGAGAGTACACGAGGAACGAAGGCGTGCTCAGTCCAGTGCTTATAACACCGATACAGGACATCATAGGTGAGTCATAGTTTTGAACGCGATGTCAACTGAAATATCCACCACAGGAAAAGTATATCTTGGGTTGGGATAGCCGAGCCCGCGTTATACCAGAGGCTCAGAAACCGCTCACTATGCCACCACGCGGAATTCCACCGGGTGCATGGAGGAAATCACATCCTATCGTCAGACGAGACATGAAAGCCGTACAAAACCTCTTGCGAGTGCAACAGCGCAGAACACTGTTGTCGTCTACAAAGACGCCACAACTGGACGCAGGCTCGTAGGCAATATGAGGGGCTGGCAGTACTAATCCCCTGGATTTGGATGGCATCAATAGCAAAAAAAAAAGTCAAGCAGCTTTGCCCTTGCAGCGCGAGAGCTAAAGGCAGCGTGGAGCTGAGCAGCCTTCTTTGTTTCTCTTAGGTTATCATTTTCTTTCCTCTTCTCCTTCTTTCTTTCTTTTTACGGGAGTTCGTTTTCTGTTTTTTGTCTTTATTTTTGTTTTTATTGCTATTTTTCTCTGTCTTTATCGCTATTTATATATCTCGCATGCCTCGTATTCCAATTTATATACGGGATTTGTGTTCTAGTGTTTTCCTAGCGATAGCAGTGATGCTCACACTTGACATCGTCATGAAGGTGCCCGAGAAGAAAGATGGCACGAAGACTTCTCTTTGACGCTATAGCGTGTACTCAATATGCTACGGCTCACTATGCTGTACGTAATTTTGCCTGCGCTATACGCCAAGCAAATACGACGGCATACAACCACATCGACATCCCGGCCCACGAATGGGCTCCATACTTTTCCAAATTTTCTTCGAATCCTTACAGATACGTATGAAGCTGTAGCTGATTGAATCATGCCAACGACTGAATACGGACCTACAATCCTAGAAGAAGGCTACAGAATGAAGTGGAGAAGTACCGTAATAGCGAAATTCTTTGGACGCTGGAACACGCCAGCACGAATAAGTGACACACAGCCGCTAAAGCGGTCGCCGCAAAAGTGGGAGACTTGAACCACCCATACAATTCGCAAGAATCGCAGGGAGCTGAGCCCATGGTAAGTATTCGTGCCGAAAAGACAAAGCGCGCAAACAAAGACTTAAGAGAGGTGTTTGTGGTGTGTTCACTTTTGTCCCATGTCTCGTGTGCACATGCCCTGTCTCTCGAACATATTGTTACTGCATATGTGATTTGGGTATGAGCCTCTGGGTAGCGGGGAACAGGCAGATTAGAAAAGAGGACGTTCGGCTAGCGAGATAGGCCTCCGGGGTAGTTCAAACGTGTGGCTCCATGGTTCGTCGACGTGCTGTACCCAGCATCTCCACCACTCTGTTACGTTTTGTGTTTATCTGTGTTTATTCCGCTGTGGCGTACCAGTAGACTTGAAGGGTTCGTGCACCGGAGGCTTATCTCGCTATAGCCGAACGTCCTCCTCTCTAATCTGCCTGTTCCCCGCTACCCAGAGGCTCATACCCAAATCACGTATACAGTAGCCATATATACAAACCCCAGAGGTATATTCCTAATTATGCCCAGTAAACCTAAATTTCCATTCAAAAATTTGCGCAAAGCATTCTTGCATTACATTAGCATTATAGTGAAAGTAGATCACAGGAATAGACTATTGGCAGTTGTGCCTGCAGTGATGCTACATGAGAATGTTCAGTTTACTCGACAGTAGTAGATTTTTTTAAAAAACAAACGTATGGCCGAAACCGCACACATACCACACATACAAGAAAAATGACATGCGACGCGACTTTCGAGTGCAAATACTTCAATGCGATGCAAACACTGTCGGGCACTGTACCGAGCAGATTTAAAACATCTATTTCGGAAATGCACAGCTTTCCCAAATGACAGACTGTACATTCAACATCATACTGAACGCCGACATGACAGCCGTACGGAATTCAATAAACTCCGAGCGTGAAGCACACAAAGCTCTTGCAGTATACGCGTAATCAAGGTGAGCTGTTTCAAGTGGTGTTGCGGAGGTCGACCGAGTTGCGCGAAGACGTGAACTGAGTTGTTTGTCAGAGTTTATTCACTTATTCACTTCTCATCTCATGTCGAACAGCGGGCAAGAGTCGTCCTTTTTTTTCAATAAAGATGACGTTCATTAGTTTTTTTTTTCAAACTTGAGTCTTTCCACTTCTACATTTTTTTCTCTGTAACTCTCGCGATGATAATGCAAACAATCACACCGAAATCGAACACCAATGGTTTGTTTTGATGTTTATTGTGCCATTGGTATAATAAACTTGTCTTATCTAGCATAATAGTGCTGTTTCTTGGTCGAGTGGGAAATCGATACTTGAAGAGGTATACTCGAAATGGACACACATGAAAGTAAGGTGCACTGACACACCGACGAAAGTGCTTCTAGCAAAGATTAGTGATCTTGCAAAATTATTGAAGCTAAATTCGTAATAATTGAAGAGGCGAAATGTTTCATCACAGCATTTATAGTTTCAGAGAAAGAAATGGCGTTCTTGAGTTTGTCAGTGCACTGAAATTGTACATATATGAAAGGCGAATTTTTAATAAAAACTATATATCTATAGTTGCTAGAAGCGCTTCCGTCTGCGTGTCAGTGTACCTTCTTTTGGTCATCCGTGTCCACTAGCGCTACCTTTCCAAGTAAACATTATCTGACGTGTCCATTCACAAGCTTTCTCATAATTCTCTCATTTTCGTTGGAACTATATATCGTTAACGTGTGCACTGCCCTGCCACAAGACTTCTTTTTTTTTATGTAACTTACAAAAATGTATCCTGAGATATGCTGTATTCGTATAGCATTGTCCGTTTTATTGTGCACCGTGTTTTTTTAGAATTATTTTTTTAGGCTTTCTTGCAACGCCATTAGTATGTGTTGTTTCTGTTGTTTGCATACCGCATTTTATGCATACGTTTGCATATACGTGAGAGAATGAAGCAAATTATCAAGCCGCGATTTAGTGACTTTTTTTTTTCTTCTCTTCAACGATGTATTTTTGTATGCATGTTTAGAATAAAGACCTCGACTTAGACATATTCCCAGTATATATACGTTATGACACCTCGCAAAGTTTTTCACTGTTTTCATATCAGTAGTGCCAGTCATTTAGTATTTATTTCGTTTTTAGCTTACCGAAGTGCGCGGTTACCTAAAATCAAACAGATATGCCCGTACTCTTGACTCCATCAATGCCACTTGATCACAATATTAGGGCTATACTGCACAACCATGAAACATCTACCCTGCTGCCATGCAACTACAGTGTTTCGCAATTTGAAGATTTGCAGTATTGCGTACACAAAACTGCACCATGAGAACGGGCTTTCCTTTACTTTTTGTTCGTGACATGAAAGCAAGCAGATGGAATATCGACCAACCGTATTTACGAACTAAAACTGCACAACGATGAACTACGTTTTGGCTATACAAGTGATCATATGATGAAAATTCAGGAAGTCTCGTGTGGAATCGTACTGCATAGCTCGCATCCCAGCTATGTTGGTCGAATTTTTATGTCGGCAACAAGTTAGAGGCCCATGGGCTTAGATTTATGTACGCGTTGAAAAACAGCAGATAATCAAAACTTCCGGATACCTACACTGTGGCTTCCCTCCTAACTATATCTTGGGTTTGGGACGTCAAACTTGGACAGTTTAATTTAGCTGGCACATACACAAGTTCCTTCCTTGATAGTGTTATTCTTCAGGCCCTTCTAATCTTTCTGCAGATAATTTGTAGCTTCCAGGAAGTGTGATTCGTCAAAACATCCGCATAGTTATATAACCACATTGCGAACTGTAATTATATCCACACCAGCACTTGGGAAATGTAGGAATTATTAGCATGATGGTGTAGGAGTTAAGTGCTCAACTGCTGATCCGAAGTTGGTGGCATCAAATCCCGGCCATGGCGGCCACGTTTACTATGTAGGCGGGATTGATATAGGACACTCAGGTGCCTGTACACCCAGTGCAGGTTAACGTTCCCCAGAAGGTCAAAATTCTCGGAGCCTTCCACTACTGTGCCCCTCATATTACGATCGTGGTTTCAGGACGAAACCCCCATTACTTGTATAATATATTTGGGAAGACAACGTCATAATTTTTACCAAGAAAACACAAAAATGAAACGTAAACATTGCTTAGGCGTGACAAGTGTTATGTAAAAGAACTTTGTTTCTTTTAAAAAATGATGGGATCTGCAACACAACGCACAATGCTAGAGTCATTTCCTACCGCACCCAAGTCGGCAACTAGGTTTAGTGGTTGGTTTTTAACGTAACGGATTTGCGTTTAAAGATATTTTGCCTCGCACTTTATATTAAGACTTCGCTATCCCGAATTAAAAACTCTTTATTTTTTATTGCATTGCGTCTTATTTGACAAACATTTTGAAAAGCAGTTCACACTGCATCCTATAATGTGTATTTATATTTTCTCCGGAATACCAGAACATGTATACTATTATGCAAGCGTATTCAGCGCAGTAGCAAAATAGGTGCACTAGCATCTGCACACAACTAAAAGCAGAAACGTAACACATTCTCATCGGTCACATTCATAATGCTTGTTTCAGTGCATGTGATTCATAGACAAAAAAATAAGAAACGTAGTCTTTAATCGTATATACTCAATACTATTAGTTGCTATGAAACAAAGTGCTCGGACGACCTTAACCCACTGACCGCGCACTCCTTAAATGTGAATTAAAATGATCTCCACATGCCAGCGTTTTTTAAATCTACAATCTAATCGTACCAACAGGCAAAGCAGCGCAAGAAATCCTTGACACTACCGCTTGTGTCCTGCCCAATGTCGCTTCTATTTCTTTATGGTAATTGTTCCAAAACCCGCACCAACTGCTGCGCATTTTTCCTTTTTTCTGTTCGCTTTATAAGCATTCTTTTCGAAACACATGAAAAGCTAGCAAAAAATAGGATTTTGTGTTTTAAACGCTTTACTACAAAACATACAGTACGCTTTCAGGCATATCATGGCATATATAATAAAATAGTTGAAACGTGGACAGAAAGGCTAGCATCTTGTACTTCACAAACAAACGTGAGCTTCTCAGCATTGTCCTTCAAGGAAAGATGTAAAATAGTATTGAATGTATGCTTGATATCAACGCGCTATCAAGTGGGATACACACACACAAAATAAACTACACATTATTAAGCCACACCTTGGTCATTGGCTGCCAGTATCGAAATCGCGTCATACAGAGGTAATACTAACGAGACTCAGGATAGGACATACATACTCGACACACACATATCTCTTGTCCGGTGGCGATCCACCATTGTGTGACAGATGTGGTGAAGCATTGACAGTCCTTCACATGTTAATCCAATGCAAACACTTAGAAACTCTAAGAAAACAACATTTTCCATTACCCTACCGACAACATATACCTTTACACCCTGCAATGTTCGTCGGTAGAGAACCGCTTTTTAGTTATAAATCAGTGTTAGCGTTTTTAAAAGAAATTCGTAGTTTTCATATCATATACCCGGGCATTCCGTAGCACAACCTCTCCAGAGAGGTTTTTGCTGCGGTGGCTACACAAGAAAGCACTTGCCTCACGGCCCTTGGACGCAAGGGTATGAACCAGTGAGGCACTTGTGCTAATGCCATATATACATATACACCATCGTTTTTATTATCACCAACTTTTATCATCTATTCACACCACACACACCTTTCACGGCATGGTCATGATTTTATTACTTGTATGTTTTTACCCGCCTTACCGCGAGGAACTTTATGGCCCTTATACAGCCGCTAATCACAATCATTGTCCACATTGCTTATCCCAAGAACTGGCGCTCTTTGGCCATCAAATGGCCCTTGCGCCAAAAAAACACCATATATCATCATCATCAACGCGCTATGGAAAATGGAGGCCATGCATATTTTATCAATGAAATTCGCTCATCTGTATACTTTGAGTACTGCTGTTTTTATGAAAAGCTCACTGATTTAAATACTTATCGACCAGTTGTAGCACCTATTTTTCATATATCATATTTTTTGAATGAGTAGACTCTTTCTTTTATGATCATACTTGATCGACTCGGATCATCCTATATTTTTGGTTTATCAAAGAAACCTTGCAACAAGAGGAGAAAAATTCCCGGTGCCCACCACTTGAGCGACTCTCATTAGAATGTAAAGCTGCAACAATAATATGATTAACAATATTATGATTTTGGTTAGGACTATAGTTCCAACTATTCTTGGCCGCCACATGTGACCCGAGGTTAACTTGCGTAATGACGAGAGGGGTCGTTGTCAGAGGCCAGAGATAAAGAAAGAGGACTGAATTGCCAAGGAGATGAATTTGATGTGGTTTGAAACTTCATTCAAGCTTCTAAACGTACTCTATTTTAATCATGGCTGCAACAAACATGAGATTTGTAGCTTCTAAAAATGCATTAAAATCCAACAAAGATATTCTAGCTTGTTATGATAAGGTTAATTTGGAGCTCTAGTCTACTAGCACAATCGCACTGTAAAAACAGTATTTATTGCACATGTTGCCTACTCTGATTTTTTTGTTTTGAATTGTTCTTTATTGTTCAGAATTTTTCAAATTATTCTACTGAATGTAAAACTACGAAGTCTTCGCCAATCCCCCAGAGTATAGTATACGCCATATTGTTTTAGGATTCAAACAAACAAACAAACAGAATAACCAGCCCGTAGTAGGGTGCCATCTCCGTGTCGTTCATCTAGAGTTATCGTGGGTCACCATATCGAAAATACGGCTTCCAGTAGACCAACGTATTTCTCTCCGGAGTCTCAGTGGCGTTTAGTGCGAAACCATCGTTTACGTCGGATGAAACAATATGCTGTACAGGAGCACTTCAGTAAGTAAAATAAGGACACTGTTTGAGCAGTAATCAACTTCAGTAAGTGAATAGAGGACAGTGTTTAAATAGTAATCATTTCTGGGGACAGTGCTCGCCTATTCAGTATTCTGAAGCAAGCATCTGCTGGTTGTTCAGAACAAAGCGTCACCAGTTGGCTAGCATGAGAATGGCTGTTTGAAAGGTTACGACTGTATAAACGGCGTTTCGATGCGATAAAAAACAAAGAAAAAGTCACCTTAGTTTTAGTGCGTGATTACCGCCAGAACATCAGGCTGATTGACTGGTGCTATGCGCGTCAGCTCATATTAGTGGATGGCTTGTCTTCAAAATTGACTCTGCAGCGTCGTTGTTGACACACACTGTGTTTTGAAGGCACATACCAGATGTCGTCATTTATTCTCGCAATTTTTGTTGGAACATTAATCATTATCTTTCGTGCACTATGCTTCGTAGATATTGGTGTAGCAAAAATTTACCTTGTGGTATTATATGCACGATCTTGAAGAACTTTAATATTTAACTGCTGCAAACGGGCGTGAAAACTCAATCATTCGGGAGAAAACAACTATTTTGCGTCATTATATTTCGAACAACGTGACTGCTTTCATTCACATTTATTTTCACAATTGCAATTTTTGAAATAAACCTAACAAATTACGCTCTTTTCCTAGGCATAACTACTCTCTGGCTTGAAATTGTTGTGGATAACAAAAAAAAAAGAAACAGGCGCCTCAATTCTGCCAATTTCTGCGTTCATTAAACTGTTTCTAAACATGAGAGGCGACTTGCTCAGGCGCGATTCGTGAAAGGGTTAGCAAATATTTACCGACACTTCGTGTAACTACTATAGCTGATAGGATAGTTAGCCTATAATCATAAATGGTATCAGCGCAGTAGTTATGGTTCTCAGCTGCTAACTCAGAAGACACCCGCTTGATTCCAGGCATGGCGATTGCATTTTAATGGAGGCGCAAGGCTAAATTTCCATGTTCTGTGCGATTTCCGCGTAAGCTAAAGAGCCGCAGGAGGTTATCCGGGGCCTTCCGTCACGGCGTCTTTTGCAGCTTGAATCGCCTTGAGATGTTAAACCAGATGAACAGACTAACCAGAAAGTGTTATCAACGACTAAACTGCAAATTTTCGTGAGTGTATTGTGTCTGATACGTTTTAAAACATGTTCAAGCAAGGCCCAAGCCATACTTTTTGTGTCATCTTCATTAAAATACCACATTTCTTTGTTCGTTTAAGTATACAGATGCGTCACTATGAACAGAAAAGCAGGCCTGTAAAAAATTCATTCCGCGTTTTTTGTATCAGGCAAAAATATTTATTAGTAATCAAGCTAAGTTACTGAATGAGTAAAGATTTTACGTTTCTTTTATACATCGAGTTTGATTGTCACGCGGTAAATGTATACTATAGCAACCTTGATATGTGGGGTTTAACGTCCCAAAACCACCATATGATTATGAGAGACGCCGTAGTGGGCGGCTCCGGAAATTTCGACCACCTGGGGTTCTTTAACGTGTACCCAAATCTGAGCACACGGACCTACAACATTTCCGCCTCCATCGGAAATGCAGCCGTCGCAGCCGGGATTCGAACCCGCGACCTGCGGGTCAGCAGCCGAGTACCATAGCCACTAGACCACAACGGCTGGGCACTATAGCAACCTTGTAGCTAATCTTTTTGCACCGGGAATACACATGGCTTTCCACACTTGATTGACCCTGTATTTACTCCGTCCTCACTGTTTCCTCGAGCCTGCCACTTTGAAGAGCTGATCGGGTGGCGCTGTCGGCGTGTTCGTTGTTTTACACGCCACAGTGACTTCGCAACCACTGAAGTGTGGCTTCATGTCCTCTGTCAAGGACTGATGCTGCTCGCACAACTTTTAGAGCACTGCCCGAGAAATCACTCTGTTCACGCAACACACAGCACACAGGCTGAACAAGCACCATCGCGACTACCCGAGCACTTCCGGTGTATAGGTACCCTCTAGACTCCGTCGAAAACATGCCATTTTTTTGTTTAAGGCTTAATTAAGAGTGGCTTTCAAGCCATTTAATTTCGCATCGGAATGACCGACAACCCTTTTTCTGGTAACGGTGTGGCAGCGAAGAACGTTACAACACATCTTAGGCTGCTTTCCTTTTTACAATGTGCAGGGACAATCCATCGAGGACTCTCTAGCTCACATAGATCTGAGACAGATCATGGCAGATAGCATTCTGTAATGTTCTGAGAGGTCGTTGCGAGTAAAGACAATGCAAGCAACGCTCAAATTTTATAAGACATCAGCCTTGCACTGGTGGTTATAAGCCAATGATGATGTCCTGACTGACTGCGATCTTGTGACTTTGTGCGCACGTCCTTCCTATTTCTGTATGTATAAGCCTACGTCTAACCTTTAATACTCCCTTATCACTTTTCCCAGTGTGGGGTGGGATACCAGTCTTTTCCTGGACTGGTTAACATCTGTGTTTTCCTTTCATCCCCTCCCCTCCTTTCCTTCCTTCTTAGCTATTCAGCAAGTACCTCAACACCGGAAGTTATGGAGCCGTATTACGACAATAAGGCCGACGTGCCACATCGTCCTCGGGTATCTTAAATGTCCGCCATGGTGGTGTAGTGGTTTCGGGGCTCGACTGGATTGAATTCCGGCCATGACGGCTGCATTTTTAATAGAGGCGAGAATGCTGCAGGCCCGTATACCTTAATATAGGTAGGTGTATGTTAAATAGCCCCAGGTGGTCGATATTTCTGGAGCCCTCCACTACGACGCCTCTGATAATCATATCATATAGATTTTGGGGCGTTAAACCCAAACGATTATTATCTGAAACACGAATGAGTTTACTCTTGTATGTAATTTGCCGATATACTTACTGTGCATATGTAAAAAGGCTAAACCAGTAAATACTCCTGTCATATACCAGTTGTTTATTTAGCATGTTAATCAAAGTAGGCATATCAGCCCCACTATAAAAGTGACTGTGATTTCATTATTTCTAAGCAAGCTTCGGTGACTTTGAGCGTACCTCTCTCTCTCTCTCTCTCTATATATATATATATATATATATATATATATATATATATATATATATATAATGCCACGTTCCATTTACCAAGTTTTGTTATCGTCCCAAAACACTACACAATTCTCAGCGTAAACCGCGCCTGCATTTTTCGAGAAGCTTCCTGACTGTAGTAGATCATTTCGATAAGATCACGCCTACTGTGCGAACTGTACAGATTACTCTGGAACCTACGCCACCACCAGCGATAACGCTAGAACATTCGACATCAGGAGTATAAATGCCGACGCGCTTCGCCGCTTGTCAGCAGTTGATCGACGGCCGACGCTCCGTTCGCCGCTATCAGTCCAAGACTGTTACTGTAATCGGACTTTCCGTTTACCGGGCACAGGTTCGCCCAAATAAACAGTTAAATCCCAACGCGAAGTCTCCTGTCTTCGGCCACGTCACGACCCCGTGACAATACGGAGCGTCGGCCTTCGATCAACAACTGACAAGCGGCGAAGCGCGTCGGCATTTATACTCTTGCCGTCGAATGTTCTAGCGTTATCGTTGGTGGTGGCGTAGGTTCCAGAACAATCTGTACCGTTCGCACAGTGGGCGTGATCTTATCTAAATGATCTAATACAGTCCGGAACCTTCTAGAAAACTGCAGGCGCGGTTTGCGCTGAGAATCGTGCGGTGCTGTTGCGTCCCGCTGCCAGTGACGTCTTCGAGACGAGCGTGATGTCGCCGCCACTCAGTTCCGCGAACGCAGCGACTGTTGAGGCTGACCATTGTGTCGCGGGACGGTGCGCTGGCGCCACGGCTGGGCCCTGCGGAATGCGGCGGCGGTTTCGGGGAACGAAAGATTCGTCGCTGCTTCTTGGAGTGGATGGGTCCACCCGGAACAACTGAGCATAGAGCTGAGGGGAAGTCGGGCTCCGGGTGGACGATTCACCCCCTTGATCCCCCCCTCTTACTGCGGGCCGCCCCTGCCTTTCGTGAAGTGGACTGATGTACCGAGATAGAGGGAGAGGGGCGGCAACGAGAGGGATAAAAAGGACGGAGGAGACGGCGGGCGCAAGAAGGGGGAACAACGATGACCAGTTAACTTTTCTTTGAATGCAAATAAATCCCTTTTTTTTTCAAGTTTCCTAAATGGACGTCCTGCGTTCATGACCTGCCTGATCTTGGTCATCCCACCCAATCTACCCCGACGACGCTACAAACTGGATGGCAGCGGTGGAATCAAGAAAAGGCATGCAGAAAACTGCGGACGGAAGATCGACTTCTGTGGATCCGGGATCAGCAGAACGAGACTTCGTGGCTCCGGGAGGCACAACCGTCGCAGTAACGGCATGAAGTTTTGGACGACTCCAGGAAACTAAGGACGAGCAGCAGAAGGCAGACCAGACGATCTGGGATCGGCGGTCCTGTGAACGTGGCTCTGGGAGACACGTCCTTCGCCAGCTCGAGGTTGGAAGTAGCTGCGGACGGAAGATCGACTTCTGCGGATCCGGGATCGGCAGAGCGAGACTTCGTGGCTCCGGGAGGCACAACCGTCGCAGTAACGACTACCGGAAACTAAGGACGAGCAGCAGAAGGCAGACCCGACGATCTGGGATCGGCGGACCTGGGAACGTGGCTCCGGGAGACACGACCTTCGGCAGCTCGAGGTTAGGTGAGTGCTTGAGCGATCACGTTTTGCCGGACGATAAGAACAGGGTTCTATCGGGCAATTGGCTCTGAAGGGCCGCCACAAGTGTGCGGTGAATATTGCAGAAGTATTGGTTGGCTCTTGTGAAGATATGGATATCGGAGTGTTAAAGAAAGAAGAGCTGTTGCTGTTAGCAGCAGAGCTCAGCTTGGATATCAATAGCAGGTTAAGGAAGCCCGAAATTCGCAGTGCGATAATCGAAGTGGGGTTCGAGGAGGACGAGCTCAGCGAGGCCTGGGAAAAGATATGTGAGGAGAAGAAACAAAGGGAGGAAGAAAAGAGGGAAAGAGCGGAAGAGAAGGAAAGGCAGGAAAGGAGAGAACAAAGACAGGCCGAAATTGAGCTCGAGAGAATAAAGCTAGAGCAGGCGAGATTAGCACGCAATGCAGATGCGGCGCCGCCGCATACTGAGAACCTGAAGATGACGAGTTTGCTTCAGCCGTACAAAACAGGCGAGGACATTGGTCTCTACCTGATTAATTTTGAACGGATCTGTGAGAAACATTCATTTCACCAGGACACATGGCCAGAGCGGTTGCTTGCGTTGTTACCGGGTGAGGCCTCGCAGGTCGTGGCCAGACTGAGCGCAGCCGAGGCAGGCGTATACAGTTCAGTGAAGTCGACATTACTCGCAAAATACAGGCTCTCCACAGAGGAATTTCGGAGGAGATTTAGACGGGAAAGAAAGAAGCCTGGGGAAAGCTTTGTTGAGTTTGCGTGTAGCCTGAGTGATAATTTTTCAGAGTGGGTGAAAGGAGCAGGTGCGGATAACTTAAGTAAACTGAGGGATCTAATTTGTTTGGAGCAGTTTTATGACACCCTGCCGGATAACGTGCGCCTGTGGGTCAAGGATAGGCAGGAAGGTGTGTCTGTTAGGAGGGCAGCACAGCTTGCCGACGAGTACGTGGCCAGTCGAGGCTTCAGGACACCGATCAACAGCGCACATCACTATCAAAGGCCTGCACCACGGCCCCAAGCTTACACTCGAGGACCGCAAAGCGCAACAAAAGAGCGAGAGGAAACTAATCAAAATTCGGCGCGTGCTGAAGGCAAGCCGAAAGAGCAGGAAAAGAACAGAAAGGAGGTCAGAAATCATTTAGAAGAGTTAGAGTCGCGAGCTAAGGCGCTATGTTTCAAGTGCAACGAAACAGGTCACTTTGCCCGAAACTGCTCAAAAGGTAGGCCAGTGTTTGCTTGCGTAAGCGATCACCCGAGTAACCTAGATCTTTTGAAACCTTACACGACAGATTTAATGGTTAATGACAAAAGGTGTAGGGTACTCAGAGACTCCGCGGCCACTATGGACGTAGTCCATCCGAACTACGTAAAAAGTGAAGACTACTTATCCGAATGCGCGTGGATAAGACAGGCCGTCAGCGAAGATTCAGTGTGTTTACCTATGGCAAAGGTACACATTCGGGGTCCTTTTGGAGCGATCGAGACAGTAGCAGCAGTCTCCCGTGGGCTACCAGAGGGCTACCCGTACCTTTTCTCGAACAGCTCGGAGTCACTACTCAACGACAGGGGGTGCACTTTTGCTGATGCCCAGGTCATGGCTTTGACGAGATCGAAAGCACGCGTATTGGCTCAGCAGCTGCGTTACGGGGAAGGGGAAGGTGCCAAAGCGAAAGAGTTAACAACTGAATCCGAAGAAGTTAAGCCCGACGAGGCACTTATCCCTATTCCTCCGACCGAAAATCCGGAAAAGGGTCAGATTAAGAAGCCGATAATTGAGAAAAGAAAGAAACCTTCGAAAGGAAAAGATCATAGTTTGCAGGGGTCCGTGTTGGCCCCAATCTCGCACAGCTACGAGCGCATGCTAGGGGTTGACAGGGAAGCGTTACGGCTGTCTCAGAAAACTGACCCTAGTATAGCGGTTATGAACAACGGAAACGGTGAAGGTGTTTCGTCAAGAAACATCTCTTTCGAAGTGAGGAACGGTATCCTATATCGTAAATACCGAGATAGGCGAGGGCAGTGCTACGATCAATTGGTGGTGCCATCACCATACCGCAGGGACCTACTCAGTCTTTGTCACGATCACTCATGGGCAGGACACCTGGGCATAAATAAAACCAAGAAAAGATTGCTACAGGAATTTTATTGGCCGGGGTGTTTCAGGGACGTGCAGAATTTCGTGAAGACTTGTGACGCTTGCCAGAGAGCCGGTAGGTCTAACGACAAATGGAAGGCCCCGATGGTAAAAGTGCCCATTATTTCTGAGCCCTTCCGCAGAGTTGTTGTAGATTTGGTGGGGCCGTTGCCGAAAACAAGTGCGGGGAACAGATACATTCTCACACTATTGTGTCCTGCAACGAAGTTCCCCGAGGCGGTGCCCTTACAGGAGGCAACTTCGGTCGAGGTAGTCGATGCGTTGCTTTCTATATTTTCGCGCCTCGGTTTCCCTGCCGAAATGCAATCGGATCAGGGAACCGTTTTCACGAGTGCTCTCACGACCATGTTTCTCGAGAAATGTGGCGTTAAAATTTTGCATAGCTCGGTTTACCACCCACAAAGCAACAGTGTGGAGAGATGGCATGCTACCCTAAAAAAAGTATTGAGAGCTGTTTGCCATGAAAGGAAGTGTGATTGGGATGGTTGTTTACCGGGCACGCTATTTGCGTTGCGCACAGTGCCACACGAGGGAACCGGGTTCGCACCGGCAGAGCTGGTGTATGGCCGGAATCTTCGAGGTCCGCTGAGGCTAGTCCGCGAACTGTGGGAGGATGATCGGGGGCCTAAATGTGTGATCGAGTATGTGTTGAACCTAATGCAAAGGTTACATAAGTGTCGTGAGATCGTGAAGGGCAACCCAGAGGCGAGGCGAGACGCTTCAAAGCGCTACTATGATAGAAATGCCAGGACGCGATCATTCAACCCGGGCGACAAAGTGATGATATTGAGGCCTAATCGCCAGAATAAACTGGAAGTCCACTGGGATGGACCTGCCGAGGTTATCAGTCGCCTTTCGGAAGTAAACTACACCGTGAGATTACCTGGAAGAAAACGCGAGGACAGGGTCTACCACGTAAACCTAATGAAGCCATTTTTAGAGCGAGCAGCAATTGTTAGCATCGCCATGAATGTTTCAGAAGAGGTTTCTCTAGAGGTACCTTGTTTTCCTGGGAACACGGGCCCTAGTGTAGAAGAGATAATCGCGTGTGCAGTTAACAAAGACGAGTTGGGTACAGATAAAGTCGAGGATCTGAAGAGCCTTATTCAGGAATATCTGGAATGTTTTGGGGAAAGGCTCGGAAGGACTCATTTGGTACAACATGATATCGAGCTGACTACAGAGGTCCCTTTTTGCTCGAAGGCGTACCGCGTGTCTCCGCGACAGCTGGACTTAATGAAGGCGGAAGTTAAAAGGATGCTTCGCCTTGGCGTGATCAAAGAAGCATATAGTGACTATTGCTCCCCTTTGATGTTGGTCGAGGTGCCGGGGAAAGAACCACGGCCATGCGTCGATTATCGCAGGTTGAATGCGATCACAAAAGACCAGGTGTACCCGTTGCCTAACATAGAGGAAAGGGTGGAGCTGGTAAGCCGGGCTACCTTCATTTCAACCCTAGATTTAGTGAGGGGATATTGGCAGGTGCCCTTAACTGAACGAGCAAGTCGGTATGCAGCATTTGTAACACCCTTTGGCGTTTATCAGCCCGTCACCATGGCCTTTGGTTTGAAAAACGCACCCTTCTGTTTTTCAAGGTTAATGGATCGGGTGCTAGAAGGACTAGAAGAATTTGCGGTGCCATATCTAGACGACGTGGCCGTATTTTCTAATGATTGGGAGTCTCATTTGCAGCACACACGAACGGTGCTTGAAAGAATCAAAGGGCGGGCCTGACTATTAAAGCCGAGAAGTGTCAGTTCGGCCAAGCCCGTGTCACGTATTTGGGACACGACATAGGGCAGGGAAAACGGGAACCAATGAAAGCCAAAGTAGCTGCGATAGTCAACTTCCCAAGACCCGTAAACAAAAGGGAGGTGCGAACATTTCTAGGAATGACAGGCTATTACCAGCACTACATTCCAAATTATTCGGAGCTCGCCAGCACGCTAACCGACAGCCTGCGAAAACCTGAACCGGAAGTGGTAACTTGGAGCACCGAGAGGGAGGAGGCCTTCCAAAACTTGAAGAAAGCTTTGTCTTCTCGGCCTGTGCTTGTCGCGCCAGACTTTAGCCGAGAATTCATTCTCCAATGCGACGCCAGCAACCGAGGTCTAGGTGTCGTCCTGGCCCAACTTAACGAGGGAGGTGAAGAGCATCCGGTGCTCTATCTCAGTCGGAAGCTGACTCCCCGAGAAGAGGCTTTCAGTGCCTCGGAGAAAGAATGTTTGTCCATTGTGTGGGCCATTCAAAAACTAGGATGCTATATTCAAGGCACAAAATTCACGGTCGAGACTGACCACTGCCCGCTTTCATGGCTGAAGCAAATGTCCAATAAAAACGGGAGGCTGTTGAGATGGAGCCTCATACTACAGGAGTATAACTTCGAGGTCAAATATAGAAAGGGGAACCAGAATAAGAACGCCGATGGACTGAGCCGTGGATTTTAGAGTCGAACACTGATTTTCTTGTTGCTGTTTTTTTTACTGATGTGTTTCTATCGCGGCTGGGGTCACGGCATTTAGATTTTTTTTTCCAAGGGCTGACCACCACAAAAAAAAAAAAGAAAGAAAGAGAGGGCAATCATGGGGTAAAATTATGGCAGTTTTGGCGTCCGGTGGGCGTGTCGCTCGGGCACGCCGACCAGAGTGTGTGTGCTTGTGTTGTGTACCCCTGGAACAGGGTTATTGGTGATGCGAGTGCTGAGGCCCAGAGAGGCCGAGTGTTTTCACATGTCGTCTCGACGCTTCAGGTGACCCGACAGTTGGCCACCCTCGGGTCGAGTCTTTCGGCGGCGGAGGAGTCTGTTGCGTCCCGCTGCCAGTGACGTCTTCGAGACGAGCGTGATGTCGCCGCCACTCAGTTCCGCGAACGCAGCGACTGTTGAGGCTGACCATTGTGTCGCGGGACGGTGCGCTGGCGCCACGGCTGGGCCCTGCGGAATGCGGCGGCGGTTTCGGGGAACGAAAGATTCGTCGCTGCTTCTTGGAGTGGATGGGTCCACCCGGAACAACTGAGCATAGAGCTGAGGGGAAGTCGGGCTCCGGGTGGACGATTCACCCCCTTGATCCCCCCCTCTTACTGCGGGCCGCCCCTGCCTTTCGTGAAGTGGACTGATGTACCGAGATAGAGGGAGAGGGGCGGCAACGAGAGGGATAAAAAGGACGGAGGAGACGGCGGGCGCAAGAAGGGGGAACAACGATGACCAGTTAACTTTTCTTTGAATGCAAATAAATCCCTTTTTTTTTCAAGTTTCCTAAATGGACGTCCTGCGTTCATGACCTGCCTGATCTTGGTCATCCCACCCAATCTACCCCGACGACGCTACAGTGCTTTGGGACGATAACAAAAACTTGGGAAATGGAACGTGGCATTGCCCCCCTCTGAAAAAAGTCATCGTCCCGATGCTTTAACTAAAGATGAAAGTACAATAATAATGCAAGAAAGTACAATGAATAAATTACGATACAACATTAATACAAAAAAACACTAGTTCAGTTTGTTAACGCGCATGAAACGGCTTGAGGCGCGCGACATGGACGAATTCAGGTCGCGACCGGCGTCGTTGAGAGTTCGTGATGCCGTCGGGGACAACCTCGTAATCAAGTGCGCCGAGCCGTCGAACCACCCTGTACGGTCCGAAGTACCGTCGCAGAAGCTTTTCACTTAGTCCACGTCGGCGTATCGGCGTCCACACCCAAACACGTTCACCGAGCTGGTATTCCACGAAGCGTCGTCGAAGGTTGTAACGGTGGCTGTCGGTCGTCTGTTGATTCTTGATACGGAGACGCGCAAGTTGTCGGGCTTCTTCGGCGCGTTGAAGGTACTCGCTCACATCGAGGTTTTCTTCGTCGGTGACGTTGGGTAACATGGCATCGAGCGTCGTTGCCGGGCTCCTTCCGTAGACCAATTTGTATGGAGATATCTGCGTCGTCTCCTGCACCGCCGTGTTGTATGCGAAGGTCACATACGGAAGAATGGCGTCCCACGTCTTGTGTTCGACATCGACGTACATTGACAGCATGTCGGCGATCGTCTTGTAAGCCGCTCGGTGAGGCCGTTGGTCTCTGGGTGGTACGCTGTCGTCCGGCGGTGGTTTGTTTGGCTGTATGTCAAGATTGCTTGAGTTAAGTCGGCAGTGAATGCCGTTCCTCTGTCGGTGATAAGGACCTCCGGGGCGCCATGACGTAGGATGATATTTTCGACGAAGAATTTAGCTACCTCGGATGCACTGCCTTTTGGCAGGGCTTTTGTCTCGGCGTAGCGAGTGAGGTAGTCGGTAGCTACCACGATTCACTTGTTTCCGAAAGCCGACGTCGGGAACGGCCCCAGTAGGTCCATACCAATCTGCTGGAAAGGTCGGCAAGGTGGATCAATTGGCTGCAGAAGTCCCGCTGGCCTTGTCGGCGGTGTCTTGCGTCGCTGACAGTCCCGGCATGTTCTCACATAACGAGTGACGTCGGTGGTAAGACGTGGCCAGTAGTACCTTTCTTGTATCCTCGCGAGCGTGCGAGAAACACCGAGGTGCCCTGCCGTCGGATCGTCGTGAAGGGCCTGCAGGAGTTCTGGTCGCAGAGCTGAAGGCACCACAAGGAGGTACTTAGCTCGAAGCGGTGAAAAGTTTTTCTTTTGTAGAAGACCGTTTCGTAGAAAGAACGACGCAAGTGCGTGCTTGAATACCTTCGGGACTTCGGCGGTCCTGCCTTCGAGGTATTCTATTAGGGCCTTAAGTTCCGGGTCGGCCCTCTGTCGTTCAGCGAAGTCGTCGGTAGTTATCGTTCCTAAGAAGTAGTCGTCATCCGGGTCGTCGGGTAGCGGTTGGTCGACAGGCGCACGAGAGAGACAGTCGGCGTCGGAGTGTTTTTTGCCGGACTTGTAAATGACAGTAATGTCATATTCTTGAAGTCTCAGGCTCCATCGTGCGAGGCGACCTGAGGGGTCCTTCAAGGTGGCTAGCCAACACAATGCGTGGTGGTCGCTCACAACTTTGAAGGGCCTGCCGTAGAGGTAGGGGCGAAATTTCGACGTAGCCCAAATGATGGCGAGGCACTCCTTTTCTGTTGTGGAATAATTTGCTTCTGCTTTGGATAGCGATCGGCTGGCGTAACTAATAACCCTTTCAAGTCCGTCAGCCCTCTGCACAAGAACGGCGCCAAGACCTACGCTGCTTGCGTCAGTATGTATTTCTGTCTCGGCGAATTCGTCGAAATGGGCAAGTAACGGAGGTGTCTGGAGGCGATGTTTAAGCTCCTGGAAAGCGCGTTCCTGCGGCGTTTCCCACTTAAACTCCACGTCGGCCTTGGTAAGGTTAGTGAGCGGATCGGCGATGTGGGCGAAGTTTTTCACGAACCGCCTATAATAGGCACACAGGCCCAGAAATCGGCGCACGGCTTTCTTGTCAGTGGGCGGCGGGAAGTCGGCGATGGCGGATGTTTTCCGTGGATCGGGACGAACTCCAGACTTGCTGATAACGTGCCCCAGAAACAAAAGCTCCTCATACGCAAATCTGCACTTTTCTGGCTTCAGTGTGAGTCCGGAAGTCTTGATGGCTTGAAGTACAGCTTCAAGGCGCCGAAGATGCTCGTCGAAACTCGAGGAAAACACGACGACGTCGTCCAAGTACACAAGGCAAGTCTGCCACTTCAATCCTGCCAGTACTGTATCCATAACGCGTTGAAACGTTGCAGGCGCTGAGCAAAGGCCGAAGGGCATCACCTTAAACTCGAAGAGGCCGTCCGGTGTTATAAACGCCGTCTTCTCTCGGTCTCTTTCGTCGACTTCGATTTGGCAATAGCCAGTCTTGAGGTCCATTGACGAAAAGTACTTGGCGTTATGGAGCCGATCAAGTGCGTCGTCTATTCGTGGGAGGGGATACACGTCCTTTCTTGTGATTTTTGTTCAGGCGGCGATAATCGACCCAGAAACGTAGGGTCCCATCCTTTTTCTTCACTAACACCACGGGGGATGCCCATGGACTCTTGGACGGCTGGATAATGTCATCCCGCAGCATTTCATCAACTTGTCTCTTCATGGCCTCACGTTCTCGCGTCGAAACCCTGTACGGACTCTGACGGAGTGGTCTGGCATTTTCTTCGGTTATGATGCGATGTTTCGTGATTGGGGTCTGCCGAATTTTCGATGACGACGAAAAGCAATCTTCGTATTGCAGGAGCAGGGCCTTGAGCTGTTCTTGCTTATAGTTCGGAAGTCTGGGATTGACGTCGAAAGCTATGGGAGGGGCTTGGTTCCTCTGAGCAGGTTCCGCAGAATCGGTGAGGGCGAAAGCACTGGTGGCTTCGACAATTTCTTCGATATATGCGACCGTTGTTCCTTTGTTCACATGTGTGTACTCATTGCTGAAATTCGTGAGCATAACCGTTGCTTTGCCTCCCCGCAGCTTTGCAATTCCTCTTGCGACGCAAATATTTCGGGTGACCAACAGATGCTGACTGCCTTCAACGACGCCTTCCAAGTCAGGTGATTTAGGAGCGCCGACTGAAATAATGACGCTTGAGCGAGGCGGAACGGTGACTTGTTCTTCCAGCACATTCAAGGTATGGTGTCCTGACGGCGTGCGCGGCGGTAGTGCTTCTTCTGTGGATAACGTTATCGACCTTGTCTTTAGGTTGATGACAGCACCATGGAGGCATAAGAAGTCCATGCCAAGGATGACATCTCTCGAGCAACGCTGTAGGACTACGAAGTCTGTAGGATAAATACGGCCGTTAATGGTGACTCTCGCTGTGCAGATTCCTGCAGGCGTTACGAGATGACCTCCGGCTGTGCGGATTTCAGGGCCTTTCCAAGCTGTCCTAGCTTTCTTTAACTTCGCGGCGAACGACCCACTGATGACAGAATAGTCGGCTCCAGTATCGACGAGAGCGGTCACACTGTGGCCGTCGATAAGCACGTCGAGGTCGCTAGTTCGCCGTCTCGCATTACAGTTAGGGCGTGGCGTCGGGTCACGGCTGCGTCGGCTTGTTCCCGCTGCTTCCATGTTGCGTCGTCAGGCCACCTTCGGTAAGTGAGCTTTCGACATCAGGGCTTTGCCTGGTTGGCGTTGTGGTTCGAAAAGCTCCGTCGCGGCGTCGTCGTCGTCCGAGGATCTTCGGTAGTTCGTCGCACAGCACCACACCTCCACCGGTTGCTGCCCTTAGTTTCGCGGATACGGGCTAGGAGACCGGCCCCGAGTTGGGCCAGAGTACTGCCGGTGGTGCGGTGACGTGCGGCGGCTGGGCGACGGCGAACGCGAAGGGCTTCGTGGTGTCCACCGAGTTCCTGTCAGGTAGTCGGCGATGTCACGTGGTCGTTCTCCTGGCTGTGGACGCGGTGCTTGACGGCGAAGCCACGCAGTCCCATCTGTCGGTACTGGCAACGGCGGTATGTGTGTCCGGCCTCGCCGCAGGTGGTAGCAGAGCGGGCGATGGTCAGGGGTGCGCCAGGACGTCAGTCTTCCTCGGTGCACTGCGCTGGGCCGCTGGCGAACGGTATGACGTCGGTGGGGGTGGTGGCGGCGGTGGCGTCTGTCGACGGAAGTGCGACCCCGTGACATCTGGTGGAGGTGCTGCTTCGTCAATGTACCGGACGCCCCCCGTCAAGCCGTGTACCCAGCACCTCCACCAGATGTCACGGGGTCGTGGACGTGGCCGAAGACAGGAGACTTCGTGTTTGGGATTTAACTGTTTATTTGGGCGAACCTGTGCCCGGTAAACGGAAAGTCAATTACAGCAGCTGTCTCGCACAGATAGCAGTCTCGGACTGATAGCGGCGAACGGAGCGTCGGCCTTCGATCAACAACTGACAAGCGGCGAAGCGCGTCGGCATTTATACTCTTGCCGTCGAATGTTCTAGCGTTATCGCTGGCGGTGGCGTAGGTTCCAGAACAATCTGTACCGTTCGCACAGTGGGCGTGATCTTATCGAAATGATCTAATACAGTCCGGAACCTTCTAGAAAACTGCAGGCGCGGTTTGCGCTGAGAATCGTGCGTGCTTTGGGACGATACCAAAAACTTGGGAAATGGAACGTGGCAATATAATATATAAAATCTGTCTGTTCGTCTACAACTTTAAGCTCTCCCGGCCGTTTCGCTATTGGGATCTATACCAAAATTGGTATGGCATAAGATGACCGTATGACGAGCATAATTGGCTACTCAAAATATGAAATAATACATTTGTGTCATGAATGTCATGATTTACGTGTAATGGTCTGGCTTGCTCTCGCGGTGGTTTCGTTCACATGACATGTTGCCAAACTGGTATGGTATGGCATGACTGCATGGCGAACACAGTGACAGACCCTGACATGGGAAATCATGACATGCGTGTCATGTAGTCATGACTACATTTCACGCTCATGATGCGCTCGCGGCCGTTTGCTAGCTTCACATATACGAAATTTGGTATTACGGGACGTGAATGAGTGACGAAGGATCGTAATAGGTGCAAACATGATAATCATAACACACGTGTCATGTTCTTACATGACTACATGCTACGCTTGTAGTACCCTCGCTGCCACTTCGCTACCTCTACATATACCGAATTCAGTATCACGTGACGTGAATAGACGACGAAGGTAAATGGCATGACCAAACATGATAATCATGACATGGAAGTCATATATGGCATAATTTACGTCCGCCCCGTAAGGTCGTGCTGATTCTAAGGTGACATATCATCTTTCCTCATACGTACTCCACATACTATCTATTCTTACTGTACATGCGATCTGCCAATTTTTTTTCTCTTTTAGGAATTTAGTAAGCTCAGCAGGACTCTGTTCTTAAAGAATACTGGTACACTTTCTGTAATAAAATGTTTTTCTACCACCATAATACATGAGCGTCTGTTATTGCGAGAGGAACAAGGGCTTGGGAATGACACAGTGATATTGGGGCCAAAAGAAGGAAGGAGGCGAACATTATCTGGACGCGCCATGGAGCGAAGTGTCCACAACTAAATTAGCAGCAAAAGTTCTTGGCAATCCAGAGTACTTGGTACTCTACTACGGGAGATCATAAAGCCGTTCCGTGGGCCTCACACTTGATGAGGCCCTGTCGACAAAAATCAGTCGCAACGACTCCATGACAGTGACAATAAGAGCGCTTTTGAACAAGGTATTGAACGTATACCACCTTCATGGTGCAAGCAACAAACTTCAGGGCATGTTTCATACTCAGCTGCCTATTTTGTTCTATAGTCCTCTTTGCTGCCTATACACCTATTTTTGTACCTGGCAAATTCATTTATCTCGGTATTTCTCGAAATATTATCTTTCATTATAAACTGAAGCGCGACTTTTTTTTCTACTTCATGTGAGAACTTGTGAATGACGCATAATACCCAGCGCTCAGTTGCGCAGAGTATTTTGAGTCAATTGAATTAAACGTACAGACCAAGGTAAAGGCTAGGTTAGTATCGTTGTGTTCTGTTCGTAGATGTAGACCCTATTTCCTAAAACATCTGACTCCCGCCCACTCTGGGGAATCAGTCAAGAATCGGGTATTGCTTGGAAAAGAAATACATATAAATCCTAAGAACTGAATACTTTTATAGAAATAGTTTTTAAAATATTCTTGAAGAAAAATTTGTTGCATAAAAGAGTTCGTACTGGAATAGCCAGAAATAATATACAAGAAAATTTTTTGTAGCCTACCTTGGTTAACTTAGGTGCTTTTATATATGATTTCGTGTCTTCAATATTACATTCACCAACGATTCCGATATTGCCCAACGCGAATTCGGAGTGCAGCTGCGTGTTGCAGCTATTGCATCTATTGCATACCTATTGCATCTACTGTAATGTTATACCATTCATTACATTATAATATCGCATTGAGTTCTTGTGTACACGTCTGCTATCATTGTCATGTATATTAGGGCAATGATGTCTTCATTGCAACGTAGTGATGTTTGTCGTGATACATAGTTGTGCTAAAGTGTATGGGCCCTTGTTATGGAATGTTATCAAACATTTGTTTTCTGTACATAGTGTAAATAAACTTTTTCTAAAGATCTGCGTGTTACCCGCTATGATGGCCTAGGGGTTATAGTGCTACCCGCAGGTCGTGGGATCGAATCCTCGCCACATCGGCCACAGTTTTCGATGGAGGCGAGAACACTTGAGGCCCATGGCTTAGATTTTTGTGCACGTATCTTCAGGTGGTCGGAATTTTCCGAGTCCTCCACTAAGGCGTCTCTTCCAGAAATGTGTTCCGTTGGCTAATTGGTCAAACGTGGTAAAAGGTAGAACAGCGCAAATCAGAAGAGACGAAGGAGAAATAATAGGCAAGACGAGTACTCGTCCTCTTTGGCCATTTCTTCTTTCTTATCTTCTATTGGTGCTGTTTTACCTATTACGGCGTCTCTCTCATACTGACATCACAATTTTCGGAAGTCTAAACCCCACAATTACTACTATTAGCTTCATGTTCGGACCGACAAGACCAGCTGTGTTTCTAGTTCTAGCTTTCCGCAAGCTGTCGACTATGCCATAAACTGCAATATTTGTGAAATTGATTGATCTGTGGGTTTAACGTCCCAAAACCACTATATGATTATGAGAGACGCCGTAGTGGAGGGCTCCGGAAATTTTGACCACCTGGGGTTCTTTAACGTGCACCCAAATCTGAGTACACGGGCCTACAACATTTCCGCCTAATATTTGTGAAATAGGACATCACAGTACTGTTCATTCTTCTGTGGATAGTGAGGTACCCTCTCACACCATCTGTGAGCTTTATGTTCACTTTGTTGATGACATGTGGCCTATGACGATGATGAGTTACGGCTGAGCACTTTACAGTGAACTGGCGCATTAAACCACATACTCGTTGCGCAATCGGTAGTGTGATGACTGGTTGTTACTTCACACTCTTCTTCCACCCTATTTACATAGATTATCGCGATTCCTTTCCCGACATGATGCCTGTATATAGAGGGTTCTTTGCGAATGAGTTACAAGTACTATATGGCTGTGTGGTAGAATACTCGCTGCAAGGGCCCGGGTTCGAATCGCTTCGAATCAAGGGTAATTATTTCTTTTTTTCTTTATATCTATCATTTTCACCACTGATGATGACGCCGCTAAACGCAGAAACGGGTACGTA
>WOVY01009712.1:0-53572 GCA_013436015.1 Rhipicephalus annulatus
TTTTCGAGAAGCTTCCTGACTGTATTAGATCATTTCGATAAGATCACGCCTACTGTGCGAACTGTACAGATTACTCTGGAACCTACGCCACCACCAGCGATAACGCTAGAACATTCGACATCAGGAGTATAAATGCCGACGCGCTTCGCCGCTTGTCAGCAGTTTGATCGACGGCCGACGCTCCGTTCGCCGCTATCAGTCCAAGACTGTTACTGTAATCGACTTTCCGTTTACCGGGCACAGGTTCGCCCAAATAAACAGTTAAATCCCAACGCGAAGTCTCCTGTATCGGCCACGTCACGACCCCGTGACATACGGAGCGGCGGCCTTCGATCAACACTGACAAGCGGCGAAGCGCGTCGGCATTTATACTCTTGCCGTCGAATGTTCTAGCGTTATCGTTGGTGGTGGCGTAGGTTCCAGAACAATCTGTACCGTTCGCACAGTGGGCGTGATCTTATCTAAATGATCTAATACAGTCCGGAACCTTCTAGAAAACTGCAGGCGCGGTTTGCGCTGAGAATCGTGCGGTGCTGTTGCGTCCCGTGCCAGTGACGTCTTCGAGACGAGCGTGATGTCGCCGCCACTCAGTTCCGCGAACGCAGCGACTGTTGAGGCTGACCATTGTGTCGCGGGACGGTGCGCTGGCGCCACGGCTGGGCCCTGCGGAATGCGGCGGCGGTTTCGGGGAACGAAAGATTCGTCGCTGCTTCTTGGAGTGGATGGGTCCACCCGGAACAACTGAGCATAGAGCTGAGGGGAAGTCGGGCTCCGGGTGGACGATTCACCCCCTTGATCCCCCCCTCTTACTGCGGGCCGCCCCTGCCTTTCGTGAAGTGGACTGATGTACGAGATAGAGGGAGAGGGGCGGCAACGAGAGGGATAAAAAGGACGGAGGAGACGGCGGGCGCAGAAGGGGGAACAACGATGACCAGTTAACTTTTCTTTGAATGCAAATAAATCCCTTTTTTTTCAAGTTTCCTAAATGGACGTCCTGCGTTCATGACCTGCCTGATCTTGGTCATCCCACCCAATCTACCCCGACGACGCTACAAACTGGATGGCAGCGGTGGAATCAAGAAAAGGCATGCAGAAAACTGCGGACGGAAGATCGACTTCTGTGGATCCGGGATCAGCAGAACGAGACTTCGTGGCTCCGGGAGGCACAACCGTCGCAGTAACGGCATGAAGTTTTGGACGACTCCAGGAAACTAAGGACGAGCAGCAGAAGGCAGACCAGACGATCTGGGATCGGCGGTCCTGTGAACGTGGCTCTGGGAGACACGTCCTTCGCCAGCTCGAGGTTGGAAGTAGCTGCGGACGGAAGATCGACTTCTGCGGATCCGGGATCGGCAGAGCGAGACTTCGTGGCTCCGGGAGGCACAACCGTCGCAGTAACGACTACCGGAAACTAAGGACGAGCAGCAGAAGGCAGACCCGACGATCTGGGATCGGCGGACCTGGGAACGTGGCTCCGGGAGACACGACCTTCGGCAGCTCGAGGTTAGGTGAGTGCTTGAGCGATCACGTTTTGCCGGACGATAAGAACAGGGTTCTATCGGGCAATTGGCTCTGAAGGGCCGCCACAAGTGTGCGGTGAATATTGCAGAAGTATTGGTTGGCTCTTGTGAAGATATGGATATCGGAGTGTTAAAGAAAGAAGAGCTGTTGCTGTTAGCAGCAGAGCTCAGCTTGGATATCAATAGCAGGTTAAGGAAGCCCGAAATTCGCAGTGCGATAATCGAAGTGGGTTTCGAGGAGGACGAGCTCAGCGAGGCCTGGGAAAAGATATGTGAGGAGAAGAAACAAAGGGAGGAAGAAAAGAGGGAAAGAGCGGAAGAGAAGGAAAGGCAGGAAAGGAGAGAACAAAGACAGGCCGAAATTGAGCTCGAGAGAATAAAGCTAGAGCAGGCGAGATTAGCACGCAATGCAGATGCGGCGCCGCCGCATACTGAGAACCTGAAGATGACGAGTTTGCTTCAGCCGTACAAAACAGGCGAGGACATTGGTCTCTACCTGATTAATTTTGAACGGATCTGTGAGAAACATTCATTTCACCAGGACACATGGCCAGAGCGGTTGCTTGCGTTGTTACCGGGTGAGGCCTCGCAGGTCGTGGCCAGACTGAGCGCAGCCGAGGCAGGCGTATACAGTTCAGTGAAGTCGACATTACTCGCAAAATACAGGCTCTCCACAGAGGAATTTCGGAGGAGATTTAGACGGGAAAGAAAGAAGCCTGGGGAAAGCTTTGTTGAGTTTGCGTGTAGCCTGAGTGATAATTTTTCAGAGTGGGTGAAAGGAGCAGGTGCGGATAACTTAAGTAAACTGAGGGATCTAATTTGTTTGGAGCAGTTTTATGACACCCTGCCGGATAACGTGCGCCTGTGGGTCAAGGATAGGCAGGAAGGTGTGTCTGTTAGGAGGGCAGCACAGCTTGCCGACGAGTACGTGGCCAGTCGAGGCTTCAGGACACCGATCAACAGCGCACATCACTATCAAAGGCCTGCACCACGGCCCCAAGCTTACACTCGAGGACCGCAAAGCGCAACAAAAGAGCGAGAGGAAACTAATCAAAATTCGGCGCGTGCTGAAGGCAAGCCGAAAGAGCAGGAAAAGAACAGAAAGGAGGTCAGAAATCATTTAGAAGAGTTAGAGTCGCGAGCTAAGGCGCTATGTTTCAAGTGCAACGAAACAGGTCACTTTGCCCGAAACTGCTCAAAAGGTAGGCCAGTGTTTGCTTGCGTAAGCGATCACCCGAGTAACCTAGATCTTTTGAAACCTTACACGACAGATTTAATGGTTAATGACAAAAGGTGTAGGGTACTCAGAGACTCCGCGGCCACTATGGACGTAGTCCATCCGAACTACGTAAAAAGTGAAGACTACTTATCCGAATGCGCGTGGATAAGACAGGCCGTCAGCGAAGATTCAGTGTGTTTACCTATGGCAAAGGTACACATTCGGGGTCCTTTTGGAGCGATCGAGACAGTAGCAGCAGTCTCCCGTGGGCTACCAGAGGGCTACCCGTACCTTTTCTCGAACAGCTCGGAGTCACTACTCAACGACAGGGGGTGCACTTTTGCTGATGCCCAGGTCATGGCTTTGACGAGATCGAAAGCACGCGTATTGGCTCAGCAGCTGCGTTACGGGGAAGGGGAAGGTGCCAAAGCGAAAGAGTTAACAACTGAATCCGAAGAAGTTAAGCCCGACGAGGCACTTATCCCTATTCCTCCGACCGAAAATCCGGAAAAGGGTCAGATTAAGAAGCCGATAATTGAGAAAAGAAAGAAACCTTCGAAAGGAAAAGATCATAGTTTGCAGGGGTCCGTGTTGGCCCCAATCTCGCACAGCTACGAGCGCATGCTAGGGGTTGACAGGGAAGCGTTACGGCTGTCTCAGAAAACTGACCCTAGTATAGCGGTTATGAACAACGGAAACAGTGAAGGTGTTTCGTCAAGAAACATCTCTTTCGAAGTGAGGAACGGTATCCTATATCGTAAATACCGAGATAGGCGAGGGCAGTGCTACGATCAATGGTGGTGCCATCACCATACCGCAGGGACCTACTCAGTCTTTGTCACGATCACTCATGGGCAGGACACCTGGGCATAAATAAAACCAAGAAAAGATTGCTACAGGAATTTTATTGGCCGGGGTGTTTCAGGGACGTGCAGAATTTCGTGAAGACTTGTGACGCTTGCCAGAGAGCCGGTAGGTCTAACGACAAATGGAAGGCCCCGATGGTAAAAGTGCCCATTATTTCTGAGCCCTTCCGCAGAGTTGTTGTAGATTTGGTGGGGCCGTTGCCGAAAACAAGTGCGGGGAACAGATACATTCTCACACTATTGTGTCCTGCAACGAAGTTCCCCGAGGCGGTGCCCTTACAGGAGGCAACTTCGGTCGAGGTAGTCGATGCGTTGCTTTCTATATTTTCGCGCCTCGGTTTCCCTGCCGAAATGCAATCGGATCAGGGAACCGTTTTCACGAGTGCTCTCACGACCATGTTTCTCGAGAAATGTGGCGTTTAAAATTTTGCATAGCTCGGTTTACCACCCACAAAGCAAACAGTGTGGAGAGATGGCATGCTACCCTAAAAAAGTATTGAGAGCTGTTTGCCATGAAGGGAAGTGTGATTGGGATGGTTGTTTACCGGGCACGCTATTTGCGTTGCGCACAGTGCCACACGAGGGAACCGGGTTCGCAACCGGCAGGAGCTGGTGTATGGCCGGAATCTTCGAGGGTCCGCTGAGGCTAGTCCGCGAACTGTGGGAGGATGATCGGGGGCCTAATGTGTGATCGAGTATGTGTTGAACCTAATGCAAAGGTTACATAAGTGTCGTGAGATCGTGAAGGGCAACCTAGAGGCGAGGCGAGACGCTTCAAGCGCTACTATGATAGAATGCCAGGGACGCGATCATTCAACCCGGGCGACAAAGTGATGATATTGAGGCCTAATCGCCAGAATAAACTGGAAGTCCACTTGGGATGGACCTGCCGAGGTATCAGTCGCCTTTCGGAAGTAAACTACACCGTGAGATTACCTGGAAGAAAACGCGAGGACAGGGTCTACCACGTAAACCTAATGAAGCCATTTTTAGAGCGAGCAGCAATTGTTAGCATCGCCATGAATGTTTCAGAAGAGGTTTCTCTAGAGGTACCTTGTTTTTCCTGGGAACACGGGGCCCTAGTGTAGGAAGAGGATAATCGCGTGTGCAAGTTAACAAAGACGAGTTGGGTACAGATAAAGTCGAGGATCTGAAGAGCCTTATTCAGGAATATCTGGAATGTTTTGGGGAAAGGCTCGGAAGGACTCATTTGGTACAACATGATATCGAGCTGACTACAGAGGTCCCTTTTGCTCGAAGGCGTACCGCGTGTCTCCGCGACAGCTGGACTTAATGAAGGCGGAAGTTAAAAGGATGCTTCGCCTTGGCGTGATCAAAGAAGCATATAGTGACTATTGCTCCCCTTTGATGTTGGTCGAGGTGCCGGGGAAAGAACCACGGCCATGCGTCGATTATCGCAGGTTGAATGCGATCACAAAAGACCAGGTGTACCCGTTGCCTAACATAGAGGAAAGGGTGGAGCTGGTAAGCCGGGCTACCTTCATTTCAACCCTAGATTTAGTGAGGGGATATTGGCAGGTGCCCTTAACTGAACGAGCAAGTCGGTATGCAGCATTTGTAACACCCTTTGGCGTTTATCAGCCCGTCACCATGGCCTTTGGTTTGAAAAACGCACCCTTCTGTTTTTCAAGGTTAATGGATCGGGTGCTAGAAGGACTAGAAGAATTTGCGGTGCCATATCTAGACGACGTGGCCGTATTTTCTAATGATTGGGAGTCTCATTTGCAGCACACACGAACGGTGCTTGAAAGAATCAAAGGGGCGGGCCTGACTATTAAAGCCGAGAAGTGTCAGTTCGGCCAAGCCCGTGTCACGTATTTGGGACACGACATAGGGCAGGGAAAACGGGAACCAATGAAAGCCAAAGTAGCTGCGATAGTCAACTTCCCAAGACCCGTAAACAAAAGGGAGGTGCGAACATTTCTAGGAATGACAGGCTATTACCAGCACTACATTCCAAATTATTCGGAGCTCGCCAGCACGCTAACCGACAGCCTGCGAAAACCTGAACCGGAAGTGGTAACTTGGAGCACCGAGAGGGAGGAGGCCTTCCAAAACTTGAAGAAAGCTTTGTCTTCTCGGCCTGTGCTTGTCGCGCCAGACTTTAGCCGAGAATCATTCTCCAATGCGACGCCAGCAAACCGAGGTCTAGGTGTCGTCTGGCCCAACTTAAACGAGGGAGGTGAAGAGCATCCGGTGCTCTATCTCAGTCGGAAGCTGACTCCCCGAGAAGAGGCTTTCAGTGCCTCGGAGAGAAGAATGTTTGTCCATTGTGTGGGCCA
Source organism: Rhipicephalus annulatus (assembly GCA_013436015.1). Classification (NCBI taxonomy): domain Eukaryota; kingdom Metazoa; phylum Arthropoda; class Arachnida; order Ixodida; family Ixodidae; genus Rhipicephalus; species Rhipicephalus annulatus. The sequence goes on from WOVY01009712.1 coordinate 5,909, forward strand.
TTCAAAAACTAGGATGCTATATTCAAGGCACCAAAATTCACGGTTCGAGACTGACCACTGCCCGCTTTCATGGCTGAAGCAAATGTCCAATAAAAACGGGAGGCTGTTGAGATGGAGCTCATACTACAGGAGTATAACTTCGAGGTCAAATATAGAAAGGGGAACCAGAATAAGAACGCCGATGACTGAGCCGTGGATTTTAGAGTCGAACACTGATTTTCTTGTTGCTGTTTTTTTTACTTGATGTGTTTCTATCGCGGCTGGGGGTCACGGCATTTAGATTTTTTTTTCCAAGGGCTGACCACCACAAAAAAAAAAAGAAAGAAAGAGAGGGCAATCATGGGGTAAAATTATGGCAGTTTTGGCGTCCGGTGGGCGTGTCCGCTCGGGCACGCCGACCAGAGTGGGTGTGCTGTGTTGTGTACCCCTGGAACAGGGTATTGGTGATGCGAGTGCTGAGGCCCAGAGAGGCCGAGTGTTTTTCACATGTCGTCTCGACGCTTCAGGTGACCCGACAGTTGGCCACCCTCGGGTCGAGTCTTTCGGCGGCGGAGGAAGGTCTGTTGCGTCCCGCTGCCAGTGACGTCTCGAGACGAGCGTGATGTCGCCGCCACTCAGTTCCGCGAACGCAGCGACTGTTGAGGCTGACCATTGTGTCGCGGGACGGTGCGCTGGCGCCACGGCTGGGCCCTGCGGAATGCGGCGGCGGTTTCGGGGAACGAAAGATTCGTCGCTGCTTCTTGGAGTGGATGGGTCCACCCGGAACAACTGAGCATAGAGCTGAGGGGAAGTCGGGCTCCGGGTGGACGATTCACCCCCTTGATCCCCCCCTCTTACTGCGGGCCGCCCCTGCCTTTCGTGAAGTGGACTGATGTACCGAGATAGAGGGAGAGGGGCGGCAACGAGAGGGATAAAAAGGACGGAGGAGACGGCGGGCGCAAGAAGGGGGAACAACGATGACCAGTTAACTTTTCTTTGAATGCAAATAAATCCCTTTTTTTTTCAAGTTTCCTAAATGGACGTCCTGCGTTCATGACCTGCCTGATCTTGGTCATCCCACCCAATCTACCCCGACGACGCTACAGTGCTTTGGGACGATAACAAAAACTTGGGAAATGGAACGTGGCATTGCCCCCCTCTGAAAAAAGTCATCGTCCCGATGCTTTAACTAAAGATGAAAGTACAATAATAATGCAAGAAAGTACAATGAATAAATTACGATACAACATTAATACAAAAAAAAACACTAGTTCAGTTTGTTAACGCGCATGAAACGGCTTGAGGCGCGCGACATGGACGAATTCAGGTCGCGACCGGCGTCGTTGAGAGTTCGTGATGCCGTCGGGGACAACCTCGTAATCAAGTGCGCCGAGCCGTCGAACCACCCTGTACGGTCCGAAGTACCGTCGCAGAAGCTTTTCACTTAGTCCACGTCGGCGTATCGGCGTCCACACCCAAACACGTTCACCGAGCTGGTATTCCACGAAGCGTCGTCGAAGGTTGTAACGGTGGCTGTCGGTCGTCTGTTGATTCTTGATACGGAGACGCGCAAGTTGTCGGGCTTCTTCGGCGCGTTGAAGGTACTCGCTCACATCGAGGTTTTCTTCGTCGGTGACGTTGGGTAACATGGCATCGAGCGTCGTTGCCGGGCTCCTTCCGTAGACCAATTTGTATGGAGATATCTGCGTCGTCTCCTGCACCGCCGTGTTGTATGCGAAGGTCACATACGGAAGAATGGCGTCCCACGTCTTGTGTTCGACATCGACGTACATTGACAGCATGTCGGCGATCGTCTTGTAAGCCGCTCGGTGAGGCCGTTGGTCTCTGGGTGGTACGCTGTCGTCCGGCGGTGGTTTGTTTGGCTGTATGTCAAGATTGCTTGAGTTAAGTCGGCAGTGAATGCCGTTCCTCTGTCGGTGATAAGGACCTCCGGGGCGCCATGACGTAGGATGATATTTTCGACGAAGAATTTAGCTACCTCGGATGCACTGCCTTTTGGCAGGGCTTTTGTCTCGGCGTAGCGAGTGAGGTAGTCGGTAGCTACCACGATTCACTTGTTTCCGAAAGCCGACGTCGGGAACGGCCCCAGTAGGTCCATACCAATCTGCTGGAAAGGTCGGCAAGGTGGATCAATTGGCTGCAGAAGTCCCGCTGGCCTTGTCGGCGGTGTCTTGCGTCGCTGACAGTCCCGGCATGTTCTCACATAACGAGTGACGTCGGTGGTAAGACGTGGCCAGTAGTACCTTTCTTGTATCCTCGCGAGCGTGCGAGAAACACCGAGGTGCCCTGCCGTCGGATCGTCGTGAAGGGCCTGCAGGAGTTCTGGTCGCAGAGCTGAAGGCACCACAAGGAGGTACTTAGCTCGAAGCGGTGAAAAGTTTTTCTTTTGTAGAAGACCGTTTCGTAGAAAGAACGACGCAAGTGCGTGCTTGAATACCTTCGGGACTTCGGCGGTCCTGCCTTCGAGGTATTCTATTAGGGCCTTAAGTTCCGGGTCGGCCCTCTGTCGTTCAGCGAAGTCGTCGGTAGTTATCGTTCCTAAGAAGTAGTCGTCATCCGGGTCGTCGGGTAGCGGTTGGTCGACAGGCGCACGAGAGAGACAGTCGGCGTCGGAGTGTTTTTTGCCGGACTTGTAAATGACAGTAATGTCATATTCTTGAAGTCTCAGGCTCCATCGTGCGAGGCGACCTGAGGGGTCCTTCAAGGTGGCTAGCCAACACAATGCGTGGTGGTCGCTCACAACTTTGAAGGGCCTGCCGTAGAGGTAGGGGCGAAATTTCGACGTAGCCCAAATGATGGCGAGGCACTCCTTTTCTGTTGTGGAATAATTTGCTTCTGCTTTGGATAGCGATCGGCTGGCGTAACTAATAACCCTTTCAAGTCCGTCAGCCCTCTGCACAAGAACGGCGCCAAGACCTACGCTGCTTGCGTCAGTATGTATTTCTGTCTCGGCGAATTCGTCGAAATGGGCAAGTAACGGAGGTGTCTGGAGGCGATGTTTAAGCTCCTGGAAAGCGCGTTCCTGCGGCGTTTCCCACTTAAACTCCACGTCGGCCTTGGTAAGGTTAGTGAGCGGATCGGCGATGTGGGCGAAGTTTTTCACGAACCGCCTATAATAGGCACACAGGCCCAGAAATCGGCGCACGGCTTTCTTGTCAGTGGGCGGCGGGAAGTCGGCGATGGCGGATGTTTTCCGTGGATCGGGACGAACTCCAGACTTGCTGATAACGTGCCCCAGAAACAAAAGCTCCTCATACGCAAATCTGCACTTTTCTGGCTTCAGTGTGAGTCCGGAAGTCTTGATGGCTTGAAGTACAGCTTCAAGGCGCCGAAGATGCTCGTCGAAACTCGAGGAAAACACGACGACGTCGTCCAAGTACACAAGGCAAGTCTGCCACTTCAATCCTGCCAGTACTGTATCCATAACGCGTTGAAACGTTGCAGGCGCTGAGCAAAGGCCGAAGGGCATCACCTTAAACTCGAAGAGGCCGTCCGGTGTTATAAACGCCGTCTTCTCTCGGTCTCTTTCGTCGACTTCGATTTGGCAATAGCCAGTCTTGAGGTCCATTGACGAAAAGTACTTGGCGTTATGGAGCCGATCAAGTGCGTCGTCTATTCGTGGGAGGGGATACACGTCCTTTCTTGTGATTTTTGTTCAGGCGGCGATAATCGACCCAGAAACGTAGGGTCCCATCCTTTTTCTTCACTAACACCACGGGGGATGCCCATGGACTCTTGGACGGCTGGATAATGTCATCCCGCAGCATTTCATCAACTTGTCTCTTCATGGCCTCACGTTCTCGCGTCGAAACCCTGTACGGACTCTGACGGAGTGGTCTGGCATTTTCTTCGGTTATGATGCGATGTTTCGTGATTGGGGTCTGCCGAATTTTCGATGACGACGAAAAGCAATCTTCGTATTGCAGGAGCAGGGCCTTGAGCTGTTCTTGCTTATAGTTCGGAAGTCTGGGATTGACGTCGAAAGCTATGGGAGGGGCTTGGTTCCTCTGAGCAGGTTCCGCAGAATCGGTGAGGGCGAAAGCACTGGTGGCTTCGACAATTTCTTCGATATATGCGACCGTTGTTCCTTTGTTCACATGTGTGTACTCATTGCTGAAATTCGTGAGCATAACCGTTGCTTTGCCTCCCCGCAGCTTTGCAATTCCTCTTGCGACGCAAATATTTCGGGTGACCAACAGATGCTGACTGCCTTCAACGACGCCTTCCAAGTCAGGTGATTTAGGAGCGCCGACTGAAATAATGACGCTTGAGCGAGGCGGAACGGTGACTTGTTCTTCCAGCACATTCAAGGTATGGTGTCCTGACGGCGTGCGCGGCGGTAGTGCTTCTTCTGTGGATAACGTTATCGACCTTGTCTTTAGGTTGATGACAGCACCATGGAGGCATAAGAAGTCCATGCCAAGGATGACATCTCTCGAGCAACGCTGTAGGACTACGAAGTCTGTAGGATAAATACGGCCGTTAATGGTGACTCTCGCTGTGCAGATTCCTGCAGGCGTTACGAGATGACCTCCGGCTGTGCGGATTTCAGGGCCTTTCCAAGCTGTCCTAGCTTTCTTTAACTTCGCGGCGAACGACCCACTGATGACAGAATAGTCGGCTCCAGTATCGACGAGAGCGGTCACACTGTGGCCGTCGATAAGCACGTCGAGGTCGCTAGTTCGCCGTCTCGCATTACAGTTAGGGCGTGGCGTCGGGTCACGGCTGCGTCGGCTTGTTCCGCTGCTTCCATGTTGCGTCGTCAGGCCACCTTCGGTAAGTGAGCTTTCGACATCAGGGCTTTGCCTGGTTGGCGTTGTGTTCGAAAAGCTCCGTCGCGGCGTCGTCGTCGTCCGAGGATCTTCGGTAGTTCGTCGCACAGCAACCACACCTCCACCGGTTGCTGCCCTTAGTTTCGCGGATACGGGCTAGGAGACCGGCCCCGAGTTGGGCCAGAGTACTGCCGGTGGTGCGGTGACGTGCGGCGGCTGGGCGACGGCGAACGCGAAGGGCTTCGTGGTGTCCACCGAGTTCCTGTCAGGTAGTCGGCGATGTCACGTGGTCGTTCTCCTGGCTGTGGACGCGGTGCATTGACGGCGAAGCCACGCAGTCCCATCTGTCGGTACTGGCAACGGCGGTATGTGTGTCCGGCCTCGCCGCAGTGGTAGCAGAGCGGGCGATGGTCAGGGGTGCGCCAGACGTCAGTCTTCCTCGGTGCACTGCGCTGGGCCGCTGGCGAACGGTATGACGTCGGTGGGGGTGGTGGCGGCGGTGGCGTCTGTCGACGGAAGTGCGACCCCGTGACATCTGGTGGAGGTGCTGCTTCGTCAATGTACCGGACGCCCCCGTCAAGCCGTGTACCCAGCACCTCCACCAGATGTCACGGGGTCGTGACGTGGCCGAAGACAGGAGACTTCGTGTTGGGATTTAACTGTTTATTTGGGCGAACCTGTGCCCGGTAAACGGAAAGTCCAATTACAGCAGCTGTCTCGCACAGATAGCAGTCTCGGACTGATAGCGGCGAACGGAGCGTCGGCCTTCGATCAACAACTGACAAGCGGCGAAGCGCGTCGGCATTTATACTCTTGCCGTCGAATGTTCTAGCGTTATCGCTGGCGGTGGCGTAGGTTCCAGAACAATCTGTACCGTTCGCACAGTGGGCGTGATCTTATCGAAATGATCTAATACAGTCCGGAACCTTCTAGAAAACTGCAGGCGCGGTTTGCGCTGAGAATCGTGCGGTGCTTTGGGACGATAACAAAAACTTGGGAAATGGAACGTGGCAATATAATATAAAATCTGTCTGTTCGTCTACAACTTTAAGCTCTCCCGGCCGTTTCGCTATTGGGATCTATACCAAAATTGGTATGGCATAAGATGACCGTATGACGAGCATAATTGGCTACTCAAAATATGAAAATAATAACATTTGTGTCATGAATGTCATGATTTACGTGTAATGGTCTGGCTTGCTCTCGCGGTGGTTTCGTTCACATGACATGTTGCGAAACTGGTATGGTATGGCATGACTGCATGGCGAACACAAGTGACAGACCCTGACATGGAAATCATGACATGCGTGTCATGTAAGTCATGACTACATTTCACGCTCATGATGCGCTCGCGGCCGTTTTGCTAGCTTCACATATACGAAATTTGGTATTACGGGACGTGAATGAGTGACGAAGGATCGTAATAGGTGCAAACATGATAATCATAACACACGTGTCATGTTATTACATGACTACATGCTACGCTTGTAGTACCCTCGCTGCCACTTCGCTACCTCTACATATACCGAATTCAGTATCACGTGACGTGAATAGACGACGAAGGTAAATGGCATGACCAAACATGATAATCATGACATGGAAGTCATATATGGCATAATTTACGTCCGCCCCGTAAGGTCGTGCTGATTCTAAGGTGACATATCATCTTTCCTCATACGTACTCCACATACTATCTATTCTTACTGTACATGCGATCTGCCAATTTTTTTTTCTCTTTTAGGAATTTAGTAAGCTCAGCAGGACTCTGTTCTTAAAGAATACTGGTACACTTTCTGTAATAAAATGTTTTCTACCACCATAATACATGAGCGTCTGTTATTGCGAGAGGAACAAGGGCTTGGGAATGACACAGTGATATTGGGGCCAAAAGAAGGAAGGAGGCGAACATTATCTGGACGCGCCATGGAGCGAAGTGTCCACAACTAAATTAGCAGCAAAAGTTCTTGGCAATCCAGAGTACTTGGTACTCTACTACGGGAGATCATAAAGCCGTTCCGTGGGCCTCACACTTGATGAGGCCCTGTCGACAAAAATCAGTCGCAACGACTCCATGACAGTGACAATAAGAGCGCTTTTGAACAAGGTATTGAACGTATACCACCTTCATGGTGCAAGCAACAAACTTCAGGGCATGTTTCATACTCAGCTGCCTATTTGTTCTATAGTCTCTTTGCTGCCTATACACCTATTTTGTACCTGGCAAATTCATTTATCTCGGTATTTCTCGAAATATTATCTTTCATTATAAACTTAAGCGCGACTTTTTTTTCTACTTCATGTGAGAACTTGTGAATGACGCATAATACCCAGCGCTCAGTTGCGCAGAGTATTTTGAGTCAATTGAATATAAACGGTACAGACCAAGGTAAAGGCTAGGTTAGTATCGTTGTGTTCTGTTCGTAGATGTAGACCTATTTCCTAAACATCTGACTCCCGCCCACTCTGGGGAATCAGTCAAGAATCGGGTATTGCTTGGAAAAGAAATACATATAAATCCTAAGAACTGAATACTTTTATAGAAATAGTTTTTAAAATATTCTTGAAGAAAAATTTGTTGCATGAAAGAGTTCGTACTGGAATAGCCAGAAATAATATACAAGAAAATTTTTTGTAGCCTACCTTGGTTAACTTAGGTGCTTTTATATATGATTTCGTTGTCTTCAATATTACATTCACCAACGATTCCGATATTGCCCAACGCGAATTCGGAGTGCAGCTGCGTGTTGCAGCTATTGCATCTATTGCATACCTATTGCATCTACTGTATTGTTATACCATTCATTACATTATAATATCGCATTGAGTTCTTGTGTACATGTCTGCTATCATTGTCATGTATATTAGGGCAATGATGTCTTCATTGCAACGTAGTGATGTTTGTCGTGATACATAGTTGTGCTAAAGTGTATGGGCCCTTGTTACTGGAATGTTATCAAACATTTGTTTTCTGTACATAGTGTAAATAAACTTTTTCTAAAGATCTGCGTGTTACCCGCTATGATGGCCTAGGGGTTATAGTGCTACCCGCAGGTCGTGGGATCGAATCCTCGCCACATCGGCCACAGTTTCGATGGAGGCGAGAACACTTGAGGCCCATGGCTTAGATTTTTGTGCACGTATCTTCAGGTGGTCGGAATTTTCCGAGTCCTCCACTAAGGCGTCTCTTCCAGAAATGTGTTCCGTTGGGCTAATTGGTCAAACGTGGTAAAAGGTAGAACAGCGCAAATCAGAAGAGACGAAGGAAGAAATAATAGGCAAGACGAGTACTCGTCCTCTTTGCCATTTCTTCTTTCTTATCTTCTATTGGTGCTGTTTTACCTATTACGGCGTCTCTCTCATACTGACATCACAATTTTCGGAAGTCTAAACCCCACAATTACTACTATTAGCTTCATGTTCGGACAAGACCAGCTGTGTTTCTAGTTCTAGCTTTCCGCAAGCTGTCGACTATGCCATAAACTGCAATATTTGTGAAATTGATTGATCTGTGGGGTTTAACGTCCCAAAACCACTATATGATTATGAGAGACGCCGTAGTGGAGGGCTCCGGAAATTTTGACCACCTGGGGTTCTTTAACGTGCACCCAAATCTGAGTACACGGGCCTACAACATTTCCGCCTAATATTTGTGAAATAGGACATCACAGTACTGTTCATTCTTCTGTGGATAAGTGAGGTACCCTCTACACATCTGTGAGCTGTTATGTTCACTTTGTTGATGCTACATGTGGCCTATGACGATGATGAGTTACGGCTGAGCACTTTACAGTGAACTGGCAGCATTAAACCACATACTCGTTGCGCAATCGGTATTGTGTGATGACTGGTTGTTACTTCACTCTTCTTCCACCCTATATTACATAGATTATCGCGATTCCTTTCCCGACATGATGCCTGTATAGAGGGTCTCTTTGCGAATGAGTTACAAGTACTATATGGCTGTGTGGTAGAATACTCTGCTGCAAAGGGCCCGGGTTCGAATCGCTTCGAATCAAGGGTAATTATTTCTTTTTTTCTTTATATCTATCATTTTCACCACTGATGATGACGCCGCTAAACGCAGAAACGGGTACGTAAGAGCTGTGCCCTAAAATTTATTTGAAGGTCAGTGTTGTGTCATGTCCACTTTTCATTTTCGTTCGTGTTACTCGTTTACCACGAAAAAAAAAGAAAAAAAGTGTTTTTCATCGGTTTTACATAGGTCCACAGCAGTACGAAATTTCCGTGATCTTGAGTTACTGTCTTATTGCTGAAGCCAGATTCATCAACTGTCTGCTAAATAATTCTATTATCTCCGCTATTGCATGTTATCCTATAGTCTTTTGCACTGCTGAGAACGAAGCAAGATAATCACATTGCTGCGTGAGCTTGAATGGGTCATGCTTGCCTGTTTGCTGTGCGTTGGGCATTACACTGCGTCCATTTATGACAGAAAATAGCTCGCGACACCAGCAAACTAATGTCTTCTCTACGACACTCGCAATATATAGGCAGTGCAACCATACAAATGGAATGAAATAGAAAACGACTTGATTGGGTCCTTGCGGAATATGACTGAACAAGAAAATTCAGCACAGACAGTGGAATGTTTTAACTATGTACGCCCCGAAAGCCACAATCTCGCCGTGATCTCTCGGGATATTGCCCCCTATGAAAGTGATAACAGGCTTTTCATGCATGCTGAGTTTTATACGACAGTTCGTGAAAGTTTGTGAAAACTGCCGTATATATTGCTCATGCCACGCGTTTCAGCTGTAATAAATATTATTACCTTAATGAAGCCGAAATCACACGGAATGGAATATGGCGTACATGATATTTTAATTGCAAATAAAACATATTGTCTTGGCTCCAGACTTTATTTGCCGGCTTTGTATGGCTCATTATTTGTCAAGAAATTGCAGTTTTGGTATTGGTGTATACGTGGCCGTCAGTATGTCGTGAAAAAATTTGCATTCGCGGGGTATTCACAACCGTGAAGAGCAATCACATCATGCATCTCATGGCTTTATGCTCACTCACATTGTTCAAGTGATTTATTAGCGTTCTTTTTTTTCGCGTTATAAAACCTCAGTATGCACTCAGTTCGCGTCTTCAAATTCGGTGAGTCTATTTTTCATCTTTTTGTTTCCTTTCTGACACCATTAGGAAATGGAAAACCTGCACACCGAAATAACGCAATGTCCTTGTGCTGCCGGAGGTTTCCTTTCCCATTTCCCGTAGTGTTCTCGTCTTCTTATTTCTTTGAACGTGAATACTTTTTGTACGACCGTACAAAACACTGGAACACACAATAGTTCACGACTCTTTCACGCCACTTTTTGTTTTTGTTTTTCGGCTCCGGTGGCACAAAAGAGTTTCCTCTACGCTGCTCCACAAACCCGCTTAAAGTGTAAAGCGCCCAGTTGACACAGACGCCGGTTGTCTGAAATGTAGCGCCGACAGAGCCATAAAGAACCGACCGCGCAAACACGGCCTCTGTAAAAGACACTGCAGGCCAGGGCTGAGAGAAATGCCCAGTTAACTGGCGTCGCCTGGTTTCGTGTGGAAAGGAGGAACCATCTGCTCCCTCTGTACTGGCGTGTACATCGGAGAAAATTAGTGTCTACGCTCGTCAAACGTAAATCACGTCCAGAGAACACGTGAGAGGACCATAAAAATGAAAGTGTCAGCTTCGCTTCGCTTTTGAGATGGAAGTCGGCGACATATCTCAGCCGCTACTTGCAGCCGCCTTGCGGAGCTGCCGACTGCCTTCACGCCGTCTATCGCACTGAAGGCACTGAAGGTTTCAAGACGAGTGACATTTGGTAGTGAGAAAGTATACTGCTGCGATAGCTTTTCGAGACATTGATGAGCTGGAATGAAAGCCATATAACATGTATACATACTTGGAAAAGCTTTATTACTATTTTGCTTTCTACGTTTGTAGCTACACTCAACACTCAAAAGACAGGCGTACGTGACCTCGCTCGTAGTCGCTCTATTTGAGGACAAGTATAGATAGCTCTTACAACCAAACTTGCGTCTTAGCAGTAGGATAATTGTCCACGCATTGACTGCATATATATTTGCACCGTGTTTGCATGCTGTTTGTTAACGTTGAACCTTGCCCTGGAATCAGAAGCGCGTTCTTGGAGGATATTGCGCAAAGGCTGGTCAGAAGTGAAGGGCTGTGACAAGCAATATATACTTCATGTGGGAATGGAAATATGAAAGATGACAAAGACCGGCAAAGAAACCACATCGTTACGCTGGACGACTCTAATACGATGAATGTTCATTGCGCATGTTATATGAATCGGACCACGAATGTGTGGGACACGTTTACACCACTGAGGTCTGAATAATTCTAAGTGAATAAGATCATTACCAAAAGCATTAACGTTCCATCAAGTATTCTCACTTACATCGGCTGTGGAACCATTTATGATATCGCGTTAGGGAAACAAGAGTATTCGGTTTCATTGTAACAGGAGAAAAAAGTGAAGGAAGGGCAGGGAGGTTAAAACGTTAGACCCAGTGTGCTGCCCTGCATAGGCGAAGTGGGAAAGGGAGGAAGAAATCGAGAATGAAGGAAAGAAAGAGGGGTAAATTATATGTGCTAGCACACATAACATGCAGCGTGTACCGCACAGGTCCAGACAGTCATTAAACTGTGAACCATCAGCTCGAAGCCCACCGCGAGTTCTGGATACCTTGGAGCCAGTCCTTGCAAGCCTTCTTTAACATCATGCATTGCAGTGTACTTCACCTAAGACAGTCGAAGTCAACCTGTACTCTGTGGTACTTTAATGTGCGTTTGAACTACTTTATGTAGCTTATAAATATTACTGGCATCCTTCCTGGTAAAAAAATATTGATCATTTATCTATTTGTTTGTGAATTTGTTTATTTATTTATTTTCAGTATCCTGCCAACATAAATAAATCGTGGCAGGATGGGACTATGTTAAATATAAGAGGAAAATGAAAGAAAAGCGCAATGTTTTCAGTGTGAACAGGTTGTCTATTCCGTGTACGTGAGGAAGCCCTCTTAAAACATACAATTATGGCAAGTAAGGTGTTTAAATTGTGATAATGGTAACACACATAAAAGGTAAATGTTTCAAGCCACGAGTATTTAACTCGTGATGAGCTTGCATATGGAGAGGGCGGCGAAGGGAAAAAAATTGCCCGCAGCTTCCCTCGGGGGAACACTGAGGAGGATGCGGAGCATATAATTGGTTAACGGGGTGTTAAAGTGTGACTTACTTGGGTCGATGGCTAAATTGGTTAACGTGGTTGTGAAATGGGGTGTTAAATTGCGACTTACTTGGGTCGATGGATAAATTGGTTAACGTGGTTGTAGGAGGGGGTGTTAAATGAGTGAACACGTACACACGTATGCGAAAGGGCGGCGCTGGTCGAAGGGACGTCGATCATTGTGTTTGTGGATTCGTTGGAATTCATTTCACCGCGACCTTGGACGTCGACGCGCCGTACAAACCAACCGACGAGCGGCAACTGAGCGAGCGAGCGCCGACCTTGAGTATATATACAGCGCGACGGCGCATGCACTGTCAGCTGTTGAATGTTCTCGAAGCGCGACGGCGCATGCGCGTCCACTGGAGAATCAGGAGAATTGTAGATGTCGAACGCGGTGTGTAGAGGAGGAAGGGTGCACAGATGGTGGAGGAGTGAAGCGCGTGCGGTGTGTAGAGGAGGAAGGGATGCACAGATGGTGGAAGAGTGGGCGACGGCGCGACGGCGCATGCGCGCGCGTCAGCTGTCGAATGTTCGAGAAGCGGTGTGGACGGCGCGGACGGCGCACTACAAGGCGCGAGTATAAGATGCTCCGCATCTAAAACATTTGTGATAGCATCCACGGATTTTAGAGGAACACTGCTCAACGCCACAGCGAAGGGAGTTTTTCAATAAAATGACAGAATAACAAAAAAAAATCGGCAGATCCCACGTACCTGGGAATGGACGTTATGCGAAGCATGCGGAGGGAAGGTGACTGTGTTGCAATTTTTTTTTATTGAGCGACACATCTTGAAATAACGCTCAGTATATGTACAAATGCTGCACGCACAAGCATATGCTGAAAAGTTGCAGATGTTTTTATAACCAGTTCACGCTTGCGCAACGATGCCGACTGGAACATGCGTATTAGCGACACCAGAAGCTGATATGAAGCGCTGATGCTTGCGAGGAAGCTGGCCCTGGACACTGCTACATAGATCAACTTCAGCGCATAGCAACTAACCACAATTGACGTTAACCCGACGTGACGGCTGTATCAAAGAAGTACATATGTAATGTTTACAAAATTGGGTAGGCAGCACTGCAACCACTATTGACGTTTCACGAAGATCAGCGCATATATGAAAAGTAGTTCTGAGATCTGGCGTAGCTCTGTGGTAAAATGCTTCATTGCCACGCAGAATGCTTGGGTTCGATTCCAACTGGGACCCTTAAATTTATTCTTTGCAATCATCACGTCGACGCTACCAATGTCGAGTATTTCTTAACACTCGCACGTTAAAATAGCCCATGTGTGTTCTCATCGTTCCTGGGTATGTGTCAATCACCTCTGGCCCACACCCGCATATACCAGTGGCACATACCTGCCCGTGAGTATGTGCCACTGTTTGGCAGGAAGTGTTTGACGACGTACGTGACGGCATTGTGACATTATTCATGTCTTGACCAGCGTGTAATATTCGTCAAACCATCTTCCCCTCCCATGCTAATTTTGGTTCATGTCAAGTTCAGGGTGTGACCACGAGAGCATCCAAACGTAAGCGGCTAGATAGATAGGTAGATAAAAAATATAGATACGCTCAAAGTCGCCAAAGTTCGCTAAGAAATGCTTCGCATTTAAAACGGCGGTTATTTGAATCTAAGTACGAAACATGCGGAAACATGTTTGCGACCGCAATCCACCTTGCGATACTTATACTCAACAAAGTTACTTGCATCTTAATAAAAAGTTGCCTTTATAGTTGTACTTCTATTTCAGTGCGAGAAAAGCAAAAGCAGGAAGAAAGTTCCAATTTAGTGTTGTTTTACTGGCACAAATAGCGTTATTAAATATATCAATATGCACGACAGGAGAGCGTACTTAGATTGCAATAGCGTGCCTCCAAAGGGTATACTACTTTGAAAAATGTGCAACATCTGCGTGTTGCGAGCGTACGCTAAGACAATCTTCACTATCCAAGGCGAATTAGACATGAAGGAATGAAGTAAGAATGTAACCCGAGTCTGAGGTCACATATTCTTTTTTGTTAATTCAAAATAAATACAGCTTTAAACATAACAAAATGTGTTGAAGCACAAGGCAGGAAAACGACAATAGGGAATTCCAGGCTTGAACGCGTACATTTCGAGGACATTCAAGTTGCCCTACTATAGTCGTTTACAACCTAAGTATAAATACGCGCTATGCCCCCTTACTGCAGCGCTCCTGCCATTCACCTGCGTATCAAAGCAATGATTGGCGATTTCGGTTGAAACTATTAGGACTTTTTCGCTGATAGTGCAGATACTACACATAATATGAGTTGAAAGTTCGTCGTTTTTTTTGTTAAATTGTTATGTTTGCCTGCGAAGTGAAGTCAGCACTTTGCATGAAATTTGTCAAGAAATAGAACTTTTCTACCAAGAACATTCTAAATAAACATGCGCCTGCACGGCCAAGTCATACGCCCGAAACACGTGAAAAGTCCATATACGTCACGTAAATAAGTGGTTTGCAATTGGTGGAACATTTACGAAAATTTTGTGAGGGTGGGACGGTGATTGCTGTGGGTGGGGCTTACATTTATTCTTAGACTGTAACCGACTGTAGACAATCTGTAGCATTACTGGAATTTGAATGTTACCACAGACGCAAATTAAACCAAGGTTTTTAAATGCCAGTTTGCGTTCGCAATTTTTCGGGATGTATTGGTATGCCATTTCGCTCATTATACCGTGACAAAAGCATGGAAAAGAATTTTGTTTCTTGATTCACATTCTTCTCGATTTTTACTAAGCACAACAGATCAGCACATCAGATGGAGAATTAGAATAAGAACCAAAATTGTACTGGCACAAGTAGGGGACGTGTGTGTGGTATACACATTAGCAGCCCCGCCGTGGTGGCCCAGTCACTAAAGTATATCGGCTGCTGACCCACAGTTCGCGGTATCCAATTCCGGCTGCGGCGGCTGCATTTTCGATGGAGGCAGAAATGATGTAAGCCCATGTGTCCCTATTTGGGTGCACGTTAAGGAACCCCAGGAAGTCGAAATTTCTGGAACCCTCCACTACGGCGTCTCTCATAATCATGTGGTGGTTTTGGTACGTTAAACCCCGCATATAAATCAATACACTAAGGAGGTCCTAAAGTCGAAGGCATTAAGAGTGCATGACTATTAGTACATGAAAACATGACAAGCGTAGATCAACTACATTGATGTCATCCCATTTAGTGTAAATGCAGTGTTCTCATAATACTCCATATTTTGCCAGTATAATTCCAGAACGCTCATTTGTGAGGGAGTGTTTTAGAGGTGGCTTTAAAATTTAAATTGGGGGTAATCTTTCTGCATGGGAATCGGCTAATACAGCATGCTAGCAATACGCTTCGAACATGGTAATTTTTACTTCAGCCGTATATGTGCATAAAAACTGCGGGTATACAAAATGACAAACTAAATGCGACTTCACATGAGTTGATGATAAAAAAATGATGCTTTCAGATCGACGCCACCTTTAGTGGCAAACACGGACCGTTTGTGTTGATAGGGGAAGTTTTCCTCGTCGCACCTTCGAAGCTGTGTATATCGGTTACCTGCATGTTTTGTTGATGAAATGTTCCATTTAGTTTAAGAGTTTAAATAAACCTTCTTGTTTGATGCTATGAGGCCCAAAGGATGGCGTTATGCCCTCCCGTAATGAGTACTTAGTACTCTCAACCATTACCCACTTTTTCTAATCTCCCAATGCATATTCATGTCGACGTACTGGGTTTCCGCATACCGGGGATGGCTTTCTGTTTTCCCATAGTTGAGTATCAAGTACTTTATATCGTTCAATACTTTTTTCTAAACGCATAACCGTAGACGAAGTGGCTGCGTACTTAGTACTCTCAACTGAGCACGTTAAGCATGTGAGCCGCCAAGTACTCTTCTTCTCCTGCAGCGCGCCGTACGCTCTTGAAAGTTGTTTTGCGTCGTGAACTCGTTCACGGCGCAATTTTTGTCAACACGGGTTTTTACACAAGCCTTTAATGATTTAGAGTACTGTGTACTCTAATATGGGAGAGTATACTGTGAGCGTCACACTTGATGAGGCCCTATTCACAAAAACAATGAATACGGGCAAACCACTGTACCGCTCATTCAAGTACTCAAGCCGGGGTTCAAGCACGGTAACGCTAAGGAATTTTGTTTTCCGATGCACATTCTTTTATTCACAGCGATCACCGTCTCAAGCTATCAACGTGCAGACAAGAGAGCAGATTTCTTGTTTAGTCTTCATGGGAATACACCAACGAAATATGGGTTACTGAAAGACTGCTTTTGCAGCAAAAGCTCTTATGAGGTCAAAACTCGGGTCACGCGCAGTTGTTCGCTGCAGCTGCTGGTGTCCGTAACCACATCGCACAAAATTAGGGGGAAAAGACCTACCACCAATGACACAGTGGGCTTGGGCCCGGGTCCACAGGGTTCCAGCACAGTCTTCTACCACTGAGCCACGCTGGTGCTTAGGACTTGTTTGCAAACTTGCCTTAGACAGGCTTGATTTCGGGAAACAAATCGCGTTAATACGACTTATAAAGCGTTCAAAACAGCCAAAGCCTCGCCGCGGTGGTCTAGTGGCTAAGGTACTCAGCTGCTGACCCGCAAATCGCGGGATCAAATCCTGGCTGCGGCGGCTGCATTCCCGATAGAGGCGGAAATGCTGTAGGCCCGTGTGCTCAGATTTGGATGCACGTTAAAGAACCCCAGGGGGTCCAAATCTCCGGAGCCCTCCACTACGGCGTCTCTCATAATCATATGGTGGTTTCGGGACGTTAAACCTCAAATATTAATCATCATTACATACATACATACATACATACATACATACATACATACATACATACGTACGTACGTACGTACGTACGTACATACATACATACATACATACTGTAATGACGAAAACCGAAACTGGAACTCTCTCTGGCACAGACTCGCATGCTAGGGAGGAAGAGGAAGACGAAGTTAGAATAAGAACAGCCGGCCTGCAGCAAAGGCGTTGTCTCTTATTTCTCGTCTCTACAATGGCGCAGTCGACAGGATGAAGACGTCTTACGTCCCGGCTTCGTCACCCAGGATACCCGCCGACGTGTAGCCGCGGTAAGCGTCGCTGGAGGACGGCGTCAAGGCCTCCTCGGCGGCTCCAGCACCCGTTCCCGGTACCAGTTCACGATAAGGAACGCCGTCACGCTTCTTCGCTGATGGAACCCGCAAGGCGTCCGTCGCGGCCAGCATCGATCCCAGCACCGACGGAGGGCGTCCAGGCCTCCGTTGTGGTTTCGGGGAACTTGCCCAGGGGCGCGACACGTCACGGCAACCATGCGCACGGGCCTCTCTCACCTAGGGATGGCGTACATGCCTCCTCCATACCTGGCAACCTGTCGGCGCTTCAAACACCCACCGTGTACGGCGTCGAGGCCTACCCGGCGGCGCAACACCGCTTCATCTACGCCACAGTACCAGGTCACAACTCATCACACGGGTTCCGCTTGTCTGGGAACGTCGTTGACGCTTCCAGCGCCCTGGAACCCATGTCCACGAATCCGACCACAGCTGGATTTCCAAGGGACGCCGTCCACGCGTCCTTGGTCAGGAATTGTACCACCTCGAGTACCGCAGTCACTGTATCCTCCGCAGAGGTGGGCCTTGGCTCTTCGTGCGGATCACACGACAGCGCAGCGGAGCTGCAGCATACCATCGCGCAACTCCGCGTCACGACCAACGCCCTCATAGCGTCGAGCTCCAAGCTATGTCCTGCCATCTTGCCAACATTGTGCGCACTCAATGCCATGTTGGCTGCGGCCGCCGCACAAAACTTCGAGGTAAGCTCGCCCGAGAACCGTCGCAATCTCCGGCGTTCTCTCGCGGAGGTATCGGAGCAAGTGAACTGCTTGGCGGGGGCACATTTCGGAGTTCTGCCCGCCGTCCCGCCATCGCCGATTTCCTTCGCGCTACCGGAATTTCGCGGCTTCCAGGACGACGCCGAGGAATGGGTGGCAACCGTCAACGCTCTCGGAACGACTGAAGAGCAGAAGTGGGACATGGCCATAGATCGCCTGCGGGATGCTGCCGCAGCATGGCACAGGTACGAAGGCGTCGGGCAGCAGTCCTGGGCAGAATGGAGTGCAGCCCTGATTGCCGCTTTCGGACGGATTTCCTGTGACTCCAGCAAGTCCAGCTCGATCTTCCCCGAGGCCGAGGATGGAGCCCAGGCAGCGCCCCGCCTCGAGGCTGCAATCGTTCGTTGCAGCTCGTCAACGGAATGCTGCCAGGAGTTCCCTGCTGCTAACCCTGACCGAAGTGGCTGGAATCCTACACTACAGGTCCCGGACTCTGCATCGGTATTCGACCTGAAAATACCGCCACCAGACCTTCGTCCGGAGATACGGCCCTCGCGCTCGTCGTCTGAGGACATCGAGGCACTCAATCCTATTGTATTAGACACAACTGAACCCTACCAGACCACGATCATGCTCAGCCACGCAGACACTCGGCTACCAAGGAACGTTTCCTTCGAGAAAGCCCAGATACCTAGCTACGCTGAGGCCACTGCCATCGAGAACTTGCCGAGGACCAGCCCTCCTGCTGTTTCCTCCCAGCATACGATGTTTGCACATGACAGTTCGCCAGAAGCCACCGGCTCGACTACGTCTGGGAGTTCTGCTGTGGTATTTATGCCCAACCATGAGCTGCGTCCCATCTCATTTCAAGAAATGGCCCAAACGTCATCATGGCTGCCTCGCAGAGCATCCCGCTGCAGTTCAGTCCACCAGCGACGGTGGGACAAGCACCAGCGTTTCCAGGTTACTCTGCGACCTTGCCGGAACAGTCAGGGCCGTCCACCTGAACTGCATTCTACGAGTTGTCAGGAAACGTTGCACCATGGTCGAGACCGACCACGACGATGTAGCCAACCTCGCCCACCTGAAGCACTGTCAACTGCTGCAGCTAGCCTTACCTACCAGAACATTGTCGTTTGGCCCAACGACAATGCTAGCAGTCATGGCCGAGTGTAATGACGAAAACCGAAACTGGAACTCTCTCTGGCACAGACTCGCATGCTAGGGAGGAAGAGGAAGACGAAGTTAGAATAAGAACAGCCGGCCTGCAGCAAAGGCGTTGTCTCTTATTTCTCGTCTCTACAATACATACATACATACATACATACATACATACATACATACATACATACATACATACATACATACATACATACATACATACATACATACATACATACATACATACATACATACATACATACATACATACATACATACATACATACATACATACATACATACATACATACATACATACATACATACATACATACATACATACATACATACATACATACATACATACATACATACATACATACATACATACATTGGACGGACGGACGGACGGATAGACGGGGAATTCACGCCCCTCAACCCTTCGCCCCTCTCATCATCATTCACGTCGGGGATATGCTGTGATGTTTTCTTTTAATGTATGCATTGTTGTTCCTTTGTATAAAAATTAATTTAAAAGTCAGTACTCATTCTTGTGGGATTTTTTCGTTTCATTCTGTTTAGGCGCTGTTTTTCCATTCATTAAATTACAGTGTTTTAAAGCGCAAACCACTTTTATATATATATAGCAATGTTCTATATCCTACTTTTTCAAAGGCATTTCTTTCTGGCACACCAAAGGAATAGTCAACAGTTCATTCAAAGCTCAGGTGGTACCCACGAATATCGAATACAGTTGGCGCAGAAGTTGCCAGAAACACGGCTAAGGTCAGGCAACCTTCGTCTGTGTTTTTATACAACGACGCTGCAGTGTATATACTGCATGGAAGATTTGTTTTTTCTTAGTGGACCGAAATCTGTGTTTCTCAAATACTTACCATTCCCAACCACTCATAAGTGGTCCTTTATGCACGCAGACATCGTGTGTTGGAAAAAACAAGCATGACCTAGAAATTAGGCGAACCCCACGCTCAGCTCGTATATAGATTTAACATCGCTCACAATATGCCACGCACGTTGCGACAAGCGAGATAAGACGATGCACGCTGCGAAACGAACAATGGACAAAAAAAGAGAGAGAGACATATGATGCTCAAGTGCCCCTCAAGCACGGTCTAATATACAAACAATTTTTGTTTGTATTTTTCACCGTGCCCTCAAAACAGTGCATGAAGCTTCAAGCCCGCCTGGCGAGCCAAACAAGAGATCGCTTCTTGCGGCAGGAAGGCGCGTGTTGCTACAGTAGAGAACTTTAAAGCTTTAAACCACTCGTATACTTATATATCATCACTTTTTCTTCTAGCATATAGTGTAACGTCTCTCACACCTTTAAGGTCACGCAAGCAGGTTCATATACAGAACTGCAATACTGCAGTCGTATTCCTCGGCTGCGATGACTTGTGAAAAGCATAATTAAAAATGCACCTACCGGAAAATGCTCGCACAGATACGGGAAGGGGCAACGCATAAGCGTATAATGGTTTTGAATAATAGTGCCCGTATCTCGACGCAGGTCATCCGGGCTCCAACAAATTTATTTGTGAATGCGAATGAAACAGAAGGAATTGAGAGTAAAAGAAAAAAAATGCATTCCAATCAAGAATATATATAGTGAAAATAAGAGTATGTGACAACTGACCGAGCATTAATAGGCTTTCTTTCAACGCAGGTTGGCTTTCCCTGTCATGTGTGGCTTACCGTATACCATGATGTTGCGCCCTGGAGACTCTTGGAACCTATCCAACTACGATGACACACAAATCTTCCATTTGCGGCAGAAAATGCTACCGAATCATCGCGAGGTAGCGTTGCCCTACGACTACGAGGAATATTACACAATCAAGGATTTTCCCCTTTTCCCAACTCTCGTTCCCAATCAACCAACCGTTTTTTCAATCATCATGGGAAAAAAAGAAAAAAAAACTGAAAAAAAAGTGATGCGCGATACCTTGTCCGTAGTGACATGTTACAATTTTTTGGTGTGTGTGTGTGTGAGTGCGCTCGGAATAGCGCCAAGACTGCACTGTGTGACTCTTGCTGGACGTGACGAAGACAAGACAAGATAAGTATTGCAGGTTTGGGACGTGGTGTGGTCATCGGCGCCTCCCCCACTGTGAGTCGCACAAGGTCAGTGCAGTTTAAATGTTTTTTTTTTGGGGGGGGGGGGGTAATCATTTTCAATATATTTGGCAAGCCTTTATCAGTTCACTCTGCTAAGTTCAAGCTTTACATTAAGTAATCATAACGAATTCGCAATATACAGAATTGTCATGCTCCGAAATTGAATGTGTAGCGACCTTGCAAAGCGATACTTTGTGCGGCCATCATTCTCTAACTCGATTCGCTGTGGCTACTCACTAAAATGCTAACATCATAATCGGCTGACCGTCTTCAGTTGTTCGTGACAAAAGAGGAGAATCAAGTCGGAGAGTTCACTTATTCCCCTTTTGGCACTGCAGCTTATTTGACTCATATTACACCCACATAGAAATAGCGACAACAGAGAGTAACTTTTGGCATAATGATGAGACCGTTTGTATAAATCAGTAGTGTTGTTTATGGGCACTGTTTTTATCATTTCATGCGCTGCCATAAGAGTTATCATTACTATAATACAAAGCTCGATCTTTTTTTAATGAGAACATTATATTCTCTAGGTTTAAAGAGACCGACCATTAATAATGAATCATCGACTGTAACCTCATTATGCGAAGCTGGTTCTTGAGAAGTGCCCGTACCTAATTACCTTCTCGGTAAGGTACGTCGAGGACGAGTTATTGTTTCTATGATTTCAGCCTTCAAGAGATTCTCATGCGCAGATGTTCATGTCCACGGAAACATCGTCCTAGGTACAGTTCAGGGGGTAGAGTCGCCTCCACATAGCCCGCCAATCGTGCTTTTTTCGTTATGCCATAGCAGGCGACTGGTGTTTTCGATGAAGTTCGGAAGTTTAAATGACCGAATGAGTGTAGTCCATACTCAGAAAGAAACCAAAAAAATGACCACACAATACTCGTCTTATCCGAAAGTTCGGTTCAGTGAAGTGCCATTTACGGAAAAGGGGTCCATGATTTACAATAAAGTACCACTGCCATAAATTGAAATTCGACCTCAACCGCAACAACTTGAAGCGAAGAAGCTTGATGTTGTCGTCTTCGAAGTTAACTCTTGCTGCTTAGCTGTATTTCTATGCACTACATGCAACCGTTCCTGTATAATACTGCAGTTTTGTGGAGTGCCTGAATAATATGCGGTAATATACAATTCCTATATTAAAAGTGAAGTTATTCAACAAAAACAAAAAAGACGTTCAGTAAATAGATACATCTTTTCATATTTCATTAGCTTTGGGCCATTTCAGCAGGTTTGAGCAATACATGGCTAATTATAACCTTGTATCACCCAAAGAAAGTTTCACATTGAAGCATCTACATCTTTTTTTTTAATTATTCTTTTGAAAAGCTATATACTTCCAGGAGAAAAAGAAGAAAGATTTAATTTAGTTGTAACCTTAATTCCAAGCAATTTATTTAAATATTGCTTGGCTTGCTGATTTCTTTATAAGTCAGAACTCTCTGCAGCTCATCAAGAGGGCTACTTTATAAGTTCTTAGTTACGTTTCGAATACATAAATCCAAATTTCCAGCTTTCGAAAGCTTGTAGTAGATCTGACACATTGAACATTACTGGAAGGGCAATACCGGTTTATCAGGCACACTGTCCAGACATTACTCCCTGCTACTATAGAAGCTCGACAATTTCAATCTCCAGTCCTGCCTCAAATTCGTTGGCCTCCCGTTATCTAGCTACACCATCGTTCGAAGCGAAGGAAGTTCCTACACGGACGAACTTTCTCTGGGACGAAAAAATTTCGGGAGCGCCTGTGCAGACGAGTCTGGCTGCACGCAGCGGCGACCGGATGCCCCCGACGAGCCAAGCGCAGCTTCCTGCGAGGACCCTACATGTCTGCCTCGAAGCACGCGGTTTTTACGGGCGCACATTAAAACGTCGTAAAAATCCTCGCGCGAGACGCAGCGTATACACCGTATACACACACTCTCCCTGTCCTTCCTCATTTATTCCTCCTCCTCCTCTCTCTCCCGTTTCCGCACGCAGGTGCGCACCGTATACACGGACTCTTCCTGAATCCATACGCCTGCGCCGAGACACGCACACGTGTACAAGCACGCACATATAGCTGTTGCGCGTGTTTCCGCGTGTATGTAATCGGGCTCGCTTACGCGCGTATAACGTTACGTGCATAACGCGTGCGTTAGTTCAGCTCTTATCGCGGTTCCGATGTATGTGAACCGGCAATGTATATACGACGGTTTTCTCGCGTTCGCGTGCGCTATCTGTCTGTTACAACGGCTTGTTCGACACGGATCGCTGCAGGAAGCGTGCAAGCCGAGAGTTCTCGCTTTGTCAATGTTGTTTCTTTTTTTTAAAAAAGCAATTTGCTTGTTTCTGGTCCTTTATACTTGTCTGCGGTCAGTCCGTGCTCGCCTCATTTTGTCTGTTCGTATTATGACCACGTGTACACTTCGTGTAATCTGTTGACACGTGCAAGTGGCATTTACAGCTCCGTGCTTAGAAGTGCATGGTTAAACTTCAGTGTAGTGACATGCAATTTTTTTTTTGCGAAAGATTTACGCTTCATTCTTTATACGATGGATCGGCTATAAGTTGTGAATAAGTTCAATCAGTCCGGAATTTTGAAAACATAGCCGCGTTGGTCGGAACAGGTGTGACCGACTTTAAGCCAGTAGTTTTTTCTTTGTTAAGCATATAAATGAGCTAATAATAATAATAATAATAATAATAATAATAATAATAATAATAATAATAATAATAATAATAATAAAACTGGGGTTTCACGTCCCAAAATCAAGATGTCACTATGGGAGACACCGTGGTGGAGGGCTCCGGAAATTACGACCATCTGGTGTTCTCAAACGTGCACTCACATCGCGCAGTACGACGCCCTCTGTCCATTTCACCACCATCGATATGCGACCACCAGGGCTGGGGTCGAAGCCACGACCTTCGGATCAGCAGCCGATGTTTAGAAACAGATGTCTCACATATAAACACAAGACCCGTATCAGCTCTTGCATGCCCAGTTTAATGCAGTATTGTGGAGTCTATAAGCAGTGCATTCCCCAGAATTTCTTGGTAATTTGCAACGTCACTCCTTGGGATCTCCTTTAGGAATGTTCAGTAGTAGATATATATAGTTACATACTCAGGAACCCTAAAGAACTTCTTTAGAAACTCCTTGAGAAATTCTAGCACAACTTCTGTCTGAGAAACTTGTCATTATGCTCTATTTGCTTTGTGTGATCTGTATCTGCAATGCACCTGCCGCCGAATTAACATGTTTAGAATATTTCTATTCAATCAGAGATCTGTGCTTATAGATGCGTGGAGGCTACTATCTACTTTTCTTTTCTTGTATTTTCTCAGCAGCCATATCAATTAATAAAAGAATGCATGCATGATGAACACTGCAGCTACTGAAGTTCTCAAATGAAGAAATTTTTTGAAACGTGAATAAGCATTTTTTTTCGTTGGCTGCCTGCCTGCAAGATGGTATACAAGACGTTATTAAATATGCCTAAAAGGTTACTATATTATAGTAATAATGACAAACTGAAAGGATCATGGCATGATTCCTTACACTCAATGAATACAGGCAATGACCAGAAATTGTAAATGAATTAGCGATCCTCTAAGTTCTTGTACTATAGTGCTCCTCGAAAAATTGTCTTCCAGTTCATCGCTCGCGTATTGCTCAGTCCAGCTGCATTTATAAGTATTGCGGGCACCGCCTCCTTCACGCGGGTGCGAGCAAATCAGGTCGCGAAACTTTGTTGCTGTCCAATGAAAAAGCATGTTGTTGATTTCGCGTTGCATGTCTACCAACTTCCCTACTGGTATTATTATGAACAGTTGATAACGCAGAAAAGTAGGGGCTTTATTTAGGGTGTGTGTACCAAGTTTAGGTAATTGTCTCACGCAAAATGTCGACATGGCACCCAATAAGCCATTTCCACATATATCACGGGTGTATACATAATTAGAGCAGGAAAGAAGAAGACGATAGGCGGTGACCAAACGACCGGCTTGTTTCTTACATGCCGCACTATATATAGAAGGAAATGGCGAAAAAGAAATGCCCAAATAACTATTTTCGGCGAAGATGTTAAAAGCTCAAGTGGTTATTGGGAAGTCACGATTAACCCTATATACCTCGTATGTTCTTGCTTTTGAGTTAAAGAAAGGCGAAATTACGAGATCAGCGCGCCGTAGATGTCATTCGCTATAATAAAAAATTATGTTAGCTGCGACAATATCTCACTAAAAATTCGTTAATGACTCCTTTATTGTGCTATCTGTACCACAGAAGTGTGGCAGCTTAGGCTAGTTGGTATATGACATGGCGATAGTTATAGCGCGAAAACAAAACGACGGCACAGAGACAAGAAGGACATGAAGGACACGAGCGCTCGTGTCTTTCTTGTCTCTGTGTCGTCGTTCTGTTCTCGCGCTATAACTATCGTCATATCTGTACCACGTTGCATGGCGCAAACTATCGACTGAAGTTAAAACATAGTTAGAAAACGCCACAAATTGAACGTGAACATCCAAATGGTGAATTCTTCGCACGCTTATGTTGAGTGTAATTGCGTGATACTAATCATTATAACTACATGGTAATCCTGAAGCCTTACCATTATTGTAGGTGTTGAGAATTGTTATCACCATTTTCGTAAGAACTGCAATGATTTGCACAATGACTGAATCACGCTGCTATTTCAAATGGCTAATAAAACAATTGGAGCTCCTATATAGGGTCCTTTTAAACTTTACTATGCACGCTACATAAGAGTAAAAAGAATATGTTCTGGGGATGTATACTCCGAATGATGCCATTTAATGGATACGCTCACTCGATAGGCACAGCGTTAGTAAATGCTAAGACGCAGCGTTAATGATAAGACACAGCGTTACTATGGTAAGACACAGCGTCAATGAAACCCAGCAGATGGTGAAGCCACGGAAAGTATTGGGAATGTTAGCCTCTAATTGAACCGTTTTAAGGGTATTGTAGCAATTGTGAAATAGATAAGCGAGTGAAGGGGACTAAAAGACAGCTTGTCGCCTACGGGAACCGCACTTTCAAGACAAGTAAACTTGATATATTACGGTCCCCCCCCCCCTTTTTTTGGCACGTTGAAATGCCATCGAAGGTTGGAATAACTACACATTTGCTCGTTAGCACTTATCTCATCAAAGAGAAAAACAGGTACATTCCTCGCGTAGCATTAGCTGCAAGTAATTCAAGGAAAATATAGAAATGGGATGTTGTATTGGTATCTGCAAAATTTCGAAGGCTTGACTTTTCAAATTAGAAAATTGTTTCGTATAGTCAAATGGGTGCTTGGAAGCGTTCCGGAATTATATCTGTTTCCGGTTTCACTCGGTGCAGCTGATTCTGAATCAAATGGATTAAATCAGTCCACTGCCTCATGGCAGCTCGTATATTTTGCATGAGGCTGTAAAGGATTCATGCGCGGCATCAACACCCGCGAGCCGTTTTTATTCAAATAGTTTACTTCGATAAACTTTGTTCATTTGCTATGCCAATTGTAAACCTTATACCTTAACCCACTTTTTTAGCCACTCGTGTTATTGAAGCGCCTCCCAGCATGCTATCTTTATTATGTTCAATTAAAGTCAGTTGTCTCCACTCGTAAATTAGGGATTGTGTATTGCAGTGAATAGGGAGTTTCCGCATTACTTTTCCTCTCTCTCTTCATTACGGCGCGACGTCATTTGTCAATCGGAGAACGTTTATATTATTGCCCAAATTGGCTGATCATGTTCGGTGGCTGATATATAACAGGATCCTAATGAAAACATCCCTAGCATAATTGTGCCATACCGTAATTTTGCACCGGGAAACAGGAGCAACTGTAAGCGTTGAAAAATATAGTAAAGCAACATATTCTACCGTCTATACTTCACACGGTTTCCAAACACACAAAAAAATATACTAAACATACAGCGCGCGACACTATCCCGTCAAAATTTAGAGCTCAGGAATAAATCACACTGAAAAAAATATTCTCTTTATTCTAAAGCCGGCTGAATAATGTGCCTCCACAATGTGGCTCTGGTCATAAATTATGATAGTCGCCTAAGTCATCATTCACAAACTTTTTGTTTTCAGAGGCAATAATTCACAAGAACGAAAAGTGCTGTGCGCTTCGCCTACGCTCCACGGATATCTTGAAACTCGTGACGAATCCGTCGGACGCTGTGACATGAAATAAAGTGAATGAAAGCGTTCAACGCTGTCGCTCAGAGCAGTGGGGGCAATCGGGAAAGGAGGTAACCCTGCTCAAAAACGGGCGGAAAGAACAAATGCTATTGGGCGCGCAGAAAATGGGCGGAGCTGGTAGGCGGAGTGTTTGCACGCGTTGCGTTGGTTCTCTCATAGATGGCGCTAACGCTTTAACACGTTTCAGTGGAGCGGCCCGAGGTGGCGCTGCCTGTGTCAGTGGGAGCAAAAGTAATGGCACGCTGCTGTGCGGAGCCCGAGCAAGCGCAGCCAAACGACAAAAAATATACCGGTTTGAATATTCGCATCAGGATCGGGCCTGTGTTTACTATCTGTAAGGTTTGGCGACTGCCCAGCTCGTGATAATTGGTTTATCAAGTATTAAGCCAATAGGAAATCTGATGTTCTGGGTTTTAAAGCTGATTGAAGTGCCGACTAGGTATCCGTTAAGATAAATAAAACACGCTTACAGAATTTTGTGAGAAAAAAGGCGCGGGTGTGATCGATGTACTCGGAGTAGTTGCATGGATTTACGTAAGACATCGTAAATAAAATAGAGGCTTCTGCGTACAATACGAGAGTAAATGAGAAATGATCAGGAAGTTGGAATGCAGCAAAGGAAAAACTACAGTGCTTTGTATAACACAAATGCAAGGAGGTCGCCACCACCTCTTTCAATCAACATGCCAGTAAAGATAATCGTGATCGTCGTTAGCAATCAGTTATCGCACTAGTAAATATGGCATATTGACCGGTTTTCCACGGTACTTCTAAGTAGCGTCGTGCCAGGCTTGTTGTTTTTATTTTTATAGTGGAAGGATAGTGATAGTAAGGCTGCTGCCACGACTGATTACCTCGTCATGCGTTCAGTTTTTCACGTTTCCTGAATCTTGGTTTTGTGTGCACGTTGTGAACGGACGAACTGAGAGTTTTATCTTGTTCGTCAGTATAATCGCTGCCCGTGATCTGTGATTCATCACCGCAATGACTTCGTAATAACGACGTAATTTTACAAATTCTGCGTTCAATATCAGTGACACCTTTGCTGTTATGTGGCGATAAATTTCGCTTAGTAAAAATAGTCTACACCTGTTACTTTGGGAAAGGAATGATCACCCATACATTTTTATCTACAAATGGACTAATAATTCATTATGCCATTGGATTTACCGTTTGGTCTGGCTTTCACGGACTTTTGCGAATTTACTTGCACGCGATCGTCACAAGAGGAATTGAAGCTTATTTGTTTCTTTCTTCGTTTCATTTTGGACTTTAGAGCAAACTAAGCCTTTTTTTTTCAACTATCGTAATACGGACAAAGCGTGTGAACCAGAGATAGCCATAAGTTGTGTATTCTACAATCGCAGCTTCGATTATTGTTCGCTGTTCAAGTGTCACCGTTAGCATTTTCCTTGGTGCTATAACCCGGTTTCTTATATTTCTATCATCGAAAGAGTTCAAAGAACGGGATAGAGTCATTAAATATGATTGAAAAAAACAACTAACTTGCATAAAATAATTATTCAGCCTATAATCCCCGTTATGCCGAACTATTCGTGGGTATATTAACGTTCTAAAAAATTGATTGCGATTGGGCATCATTATTATTACTGAATCGCTGCGCATTGCAGTCTTAGAAGTTCTTTATTTCATGCAGCGATCAGTTCTATTGAAAGGAAAGGCTTATTTATTTATTTACTTATTTATTTATTTATTTACTCAATATTTATTTATTTATTTACTTGTTTGTTTGTTTGTTTGTTTACTATATATGGTGATGCATACAATGTCAACCATTCCCTCTTGGGACTCCGACGCAATCAGGTCACTCCGACAGTGTCCCTATGACGACTTTCTGACACCAATTGATTGGTAGACGTAATAGAAGCAAACACGTTCAGCCGATACATTGGCTTTTGTTGCAAAAGAAGCTGGAAGCAACAATAACGTGGCATCACGCATGTGCTGTGTAAACTTGGTTATATGTACAGAAAAGCAGTGCGTACTCTATCACACGTAAAACTTTTTTCCGGTCAGTTGTTTATCAACACTGGTACCGTTATTCTTATGAAGTAAAATTTTTCAGGCCCTTTCACTCGCCAGTCATATCATAAAAATCCCAACAGATCACACGTACCTTGATAATCAAATTTTATGCGAAGCATGGGGATTAAAAGTGACTGTGTTGTATTTTTTTATTGAGTGAAACGACAAATGTACTAATTGTAACCTCTGAAGGAATAAATAATTGTAACCTCTGAAGGAATAAATAAGATGATTTGATTGATTTGTGGGGTTTAACGTCCCAAAACCACTCCTGATTATGAGAGACGCCGTAGTGGAGGGCTCCGGAAATTTTGACCACCTGGGGTTCTTTAACGTGCACCCAAATCTGAGTACACGGGCCTACAACATTTCCGCCTCCATCGGAAATGCAGCCGCCGCAGCCGGGAATCGAACCCGCGACCTGCGGGTCAGCAGCCGAGTACCTTAGCCACTAGACCACCGCGGCGGGGCAGGAACAAATAAGTATAGGGTGTAAGTAACAGATGGAGATAAGCGTGCACTGCTGTCGTGGTAAACTTGAATAAATACCCGGCTATAATCTGTACTCTACGTACCTTCCCATCTGTTAGCTAATAGCTAGCAGGATAAGTTACTGGACGTAACTTGGACGTTGCATCACAGTGACGGCCGAAGCCAGTTATGAAGCGTATATACCGGCATTCCAAAGAAACAAATGCGTAATTTAAATGCCCATTTGATAGGAAAGCCGTAGCGGTGTGTTCTGTATTTTAACCACATAGAAATTATTATCATTTGCCCCAAGACAATATACAGGATCACTTTCTCGTTCCACCTCATTTGGGATGGAGCCTACGACTGAACTAGTATAATAAGATCCAAAGTTTCAGCACCCCGTAGCTACCGCATCGTGGTTCGTTCAACCATTGCCTAAATGATGCTTAGCAAATATTTCGTTTATTAATTTGCAATATATCGTAACTTGTTGTTTGCCGGTTGTGTTAATTGTCATACTGGTTCAATGATTTACCTACTGGCTTCGAACCTTTTTATTTAGGTTGTAAGGTTGAGTTAGATTGGTTAGACTTTGTCAGAATCCATTCGCTATAAGATACTTCTATTACATCATCTTAGCGCGAATTTTAACGTGCATTTGCTACACTAAGCAGGTTCAATTATCATGCATGACTGCCTATTCTTTTTTATAGTCAAAAGTATCACTTTTCCTTTAAATATTCTCTAGAGGGGGTATGCTGCATACCAGAACATTGAGGCAAAATGAGTCTAGCTATTAAGCAAGGCAGATCTTCGTGAACAGTTTCTTCAAAAGGGATTCGCCACCCGAAAGACGATGTTCTTACAAATTAAGTAGGTGCTAACTTTCACCACTGAATAGTGTTAATGGCGGTAGAAGCCAGAGATTTTGTTGGCCTTTTTTTCAAGTTTAATAAGACTGGCTGTCGAACGAGTTCGTTCTTAACATGGTCTCAATTGGAAGAGCGAAAGAAAGAAACACGAACAAGACAGAAAACCGCACAAGACTTCACAAGCGAGATTTCTATTTGAGAAAACATAAATAAGTAAATACCTGTTCATGCCCTGCACAATCGTCAAATAAGAAAAAAAATTCAGGCGAAGGCTACGAAACGGAAAAGAATAAAAAGAAACTCATCCACTCATGTGATCATGATTTCGGGTTTCGTCAATGTATACCCTTTCTAACAAGTTGCCTTCTAAGAGGCGTCAAGCATCGTTCGCTGAAATGACTGTGAAGTACAACGAGAAACTTCCCTCGGGCTTCACTGCTGCATATAAACCATCGATACCCCCTTGGTGTCTTATTCGACCCACAGTGCTTCTCAGTGTACCAGGGATCCGGAGGAAATCTGAGCTTTCATCGCCCGTGCTGAAATAACTGTCTCTTCTTTTGCACGAGAAATATTCAGACAGTGTATACATATATATATATATATATATATATATATATATACCGATGACTCCACGAACGGCCAGTGTTCGTCAGGTGCAGTAGTTGTCCCAGCAAGAGGTGTTCCCATCAGCTTTTGTACTGACCACTCCACGGCATCTACAGCAGCGGAACTAGCTGCTTTGCGCGCTGCACTTTGTGTGGTCAATCGGGAACCACCACAACAATGGTCGATTTTCAGCGACTCAAGGGCTGCCCTACAATCTGTGCTCTCAGCACTGCGTCACGGGTTGTACGAACAGCTTGTTTTCGAAATTCGATGCCTTCTCCACACTTCACACGAGAAAGGGCATTATGTGACGTTTCAGTGGCTGTCAAGTCACTGCGGTGTCATAGGGAACGAACATGCTGATACTGCCGCGTGGGCAGCTCTTGAAGGAACACGAGAAGAAGCCATACCACTTTCGCGGACCGATGCAGCCAGTAATTTCCGGCGACTTGCGCGTGAAGTCATGTTTTCACTATGGTGCCCACCAAGCAACGAGACGAATCATCAACACCACTTGTTTTCTCTGATGGCTCTCCGCATGCCCACTGGGCTCGACCGAAGAGAAGCCACCCTTCTTCATCGCTTATGGCTGGGAGTGGCATTACATAATCTTATTCCTTTGTCATGGGAATGGCCGACAACGCTCTCGGCGATGCCTGTCATTGCGAAGAGGCGCTACACCACATCCAGTGCGACTGTCCGTTATATGACATCCAGAGACAGTCACTGGCGTCCGTTCTTGCGTGCATCGACAACAGCCAAATGTCTGTGGACACTACTCTACCAAGCGCCCGAGAGAAGACATTGCATTAGAAGGCAAGAAAAACTCTGTTTAAATTCCTACGCGACACGGACTTGAATGAAAAAGTAGCTGTAACAGCAATGTCACACACCGCGAAAGACAATACTGGACAATGACTGAGTGTGCGCGCCTGTGCTGCCAAATGTGCTGTGTTTATCTATCTTCCCACTTTGCTCTCTACCTTTCATCTCCCCCATCCCCCTCCCATGCACTGGGTGGCAAACCGGCTGCCTATAGGCTGGTTAACCTCCCTGCCATTCTTTTCCTCCTATTTTCCTTCCTTCCTTTCTAACAAGCCATTTTAGTCAATCAGCTGGCGTTTTTATATGGTTTTGGTTGTAAGGAATTGAAACGCTGGTGCATGTGTAGGTGTCGCTTACATCAACTACACACGGGCTCTTTAACTATATTCTTTCAAAAATAACACTTGCGACATCAGTTTGACGGTGCTTGAATGCCCCTCATACATCGCTTACCTGGAACATTCAGCTGCAGAAAATAAATTCAGGTGCGATAAATGTATACAGGGTTTTAATCAAGCAATATCATTTTCTGTGTGGGTTTTTTATAACATAATATACAAAGAAAGGGGACGTCGAAAACATTAAATTTACAAATTGATCAGCTTAGTGCCCATTGTATACAAGCTATTCACAACAATAACAGCTGATATAGTTAAGAAAATGTTAGAGTTCAATCCACTGAAGGACAAAGCAGCATTTTGTACAGACTACTCAGCATTCATGCTGCCAATCAGGAGATAGAGAAATGCGCGGAGTACAACCAACCCCAATATTATAGCTTTCACAGATTACGTGAAAACATTTGACTCAGTCCAGACATCTGCAGTGATGCAGGCACTGCGTAATCAGGGCATCGACAAACCCTACATAAACATACTGGAAGAAACCAACAGTGAATCCAAAGCCACAATAACGAAAATGGCTGAATCACAATAAAGAAAGTTGTAACAAAGGGAGACATGATGTCCCCAATGCTATTCAGCACGGGTTTACAGGAGGATTTCAGGTCTATACAGGCTGAAAAGAGTTAGAAATAAGAGTTAACTGAGAGTATCTTAATCACCTGTGACTCTGTGATGGCATTGCCTTGATGAATAACTCAGAGAACAAATTACGGCTTTTGATTACTCAACAGGACACGGAAAGCAGAAGAGTAGGTCTGAAAATTAATATGAATAAAACTAAAGTACAACAGTCTCCAGTGTGAACAGCGCTTTGCAATGGGTAGCTAGACACCGGAATTCTTAAAAAATACGGCTGCTAGTAACCACTGAGCCGAACATTAAGGGCAAAATAACTAGAAGAGTAAGGATGTAGAGGTAGACCACATTCGACAAGTATTTTCAAGTGTGTGTGTGTGTGTGTGTGTGTGTGTGTGTGTGTGTTGTTGTTGTTGTTGTTTCGGCTGTCTAACAAATATGTATACTCATACTCACGCACAAGTACATGCCCATATCACTCAGAGTTTGGTTCAGCGTGGCTAGATCAATGAGCAATATAGTGGCCACGACAAGGAAGCTGGCTGGTGTTCTTGTACAAAAACAGGCACAAATGTGTATAACAATTTGCACTTGAGTATTGAAATAAAAAAATTTAAGAAGTTTCAGATATCCTGTAGTACATCAACACAACAGAGCTCCAAGGTGATGCTCTCGCATAGAACATTATTATACTAGAAAAGTATGCACATTTTCTCGTACATTCAACACTAATTTCCAACCTAGAGCTCAGTTATAAGGCCCCATCTTCTTACCCCATTTCAAATATTTTTTGCGGGGAAAAATCTTTAGGTCTGGCGAATTAGGGGCTATCCGTGCACCACACGTTCAAGTATATAAGCTGTTTTATGCTGCTTCAATATGAGAGATCAATGGGATATTATATTGGCGTGTCCGCTGAAATTTGAGGGATATATTTGTCGTCAATCACTAACGCATACATGTTCGCTTTTTTATTATATTTACAAATTTTATTTGCAACGAAGCCTCATAAAATTCTCGCGCAACACTATTGTTGCCGAGTTGGTGACGAACACTGCCCATATTGGTGCAGTGTATCCGCAACCATATCGACGTTTCCGCATCCGCTTATCCTCTACGCTGATTCTGTAAGTCGTGCGTCGATAATG
The DNA here is from genome assembly GCA_013436015.1 of Rhipicephalus annulatus. Lineage (NCBI taxonomy): Eukaryota > Metazoa > Arthropoda > Arachnida > Ixodida > Ixodidae > Rhipicephalus > Rhipicephalus annulatus. Next base: position 40,292 of record WOVY01009712.1, read on the forward strand.
CAAAAGCGGGGCTGTGTTGGCGCAGCCGCACACACTGAGCTAAACATGTGAGAAATGCTCCGTTCGACATGGTTTTTCTCGGTTGCTTTTCTGAACCAAACGACACGACCACATTTTCCCACAACATGCACTCTGCGTATAAGAATAGATGCTGTCCTTTTTTGTAGAAGCACGTTTTCACTGGCCGCCTCGCGAGGTTGCGAAAAAACCCGGTATAACGAGGTCGCGCCTGAAGCATGCATCCCAGAGACTCAAGAAAAACCCGGATGGAGCTGGTGGATTTTCGATAAACCGATTAGCCACGGATCAAGGTTCTGTAGGCCGAACCATAAATATCGCGCTCCAATGGCAAATATATGACGGGAACGGAATCTACGCCCCCCCCCCCCCCCAAAAAAAAAAGTAGGCGTCAAACTTTTCCGGGAAAATCAGCTTGCGTCGAATCAACTTTTCCTTCCTTGTATGTATTTCTTGTTTCTTATTATTGTTAAGAGTCCCTTAACTTCAACACAACACCAATGCCCGCTGTGATCACGAACAATGGCCCCGCAGCAGAGATGGGAAGTCACGAAGTCGCGCCTGGTAGAGTACAGCCTCCCCATCCGTTTTTGTAGTGCACGGTCGTTCCTCTTTCACTGGTCATCTTTGTGCGCGACGTTTTGGGGGTCACCCAGCGCTGGGTACGGGGACCAGCCAACCAAGCGAAGCGAGGACAGAATAGGTGTCGGCGCGTTTGTGTTACTTTCTTTTTTCCCGTTTGTCCCGTCTGCGTACTACTATGCTATACCGCGAACGTGGAGGCTTTTTTTTGTCCGTGCCCAGCCAATGGGGTCCCAATTCGGGGTCGACCCTACGTCGCCTGGCAAACACCGGTGGCGTGACAGCGACCCAGATCCACCCGTGGCCTCTCCGGTTCCCGAATCTTGCCCGGGCGACGTGTGTTGTGAAACCGTGAGGCCCTGCCATGCGCGGGGCGTTGTGTGCTGATGCGGCACCCAAGGCGCCATGCTTCTTCTTCATGCACCGAGACGGGAAGGGTGCACGCCGATGCAACAACGTGGGAACTGTCCTGCTTTTGCGTCACCCGCCGCCCGTCGTTTTGTTATTCTTTTATTCGTCACTCTTCCTTTCGGTGGCCTTCCTTCGTCGGGACGGTGTCTTCCAGTGTGCGTGTCCGTGTCCGTAGTCTTGTGCGCCCGGATCTGTGAACTCCCATCGACCTGCGGTTGGCCCCGCCATTGTCATGGGATAGCACGCTGCGTATACGCTGCATTATTGTGAGTAAGCCACATTCTATACCTTCGTCGTTTTTTTTTCTTTTCATTGTGGTTTCATATCACCAGGCGTACTATAAGGGCGACTATAGCGCGGCATGATCGACGAATAGGTATGTTTGTACACGCGGGGAACTCGGTCGCCTTGAAAACTCACGTCTGGTATTATCTTCTATTTTTTGTTTACTTTATCATCCTTCGGTTATCACTTCTGTGCAAAATTTTGTTGAAATGCATGGCACTTGAGTGCTCTTTTAACATCCGCAGATGTGCTCTGATTTTGGGGGAGGCTCTAATATTGAGCAGCCTCGATAATTTGCATTTTAGGCAGCGACAGCCTTGCGGTGATTCTGAAACGGCCGTGACTTAATTATATCTCTGAATGATCAGTCATACCTTTCTGACAATATTTAACCCTGTTACAATTTTGTATGTTGTCATTTCAAAACATTTCACTGGTCATGTATGTATATTGGTAATTATTCTTGTTTATTAGATAATGTTAGGGGAGTTTTTATAGATTTTTTTCAGTATACGACTTATTAAAACTATGTGTTTGTATTTCGAAAGTGAGTATTGCCTCTCAATGGTACTTTGACTAGCACTTGGCTTCATATAAGCTGAGCTCTATATGACAAGCTGCTAAATCATTCTATAATGACTAACACAATAATATTAGAAGTGTTCATTAAAATAGAGTTCGCTTAAGCTCAATAGGCAGTAAAAAGGTGTGCTCTCAATTGGGTTGCTTTTAAATAGCCCTATTCGCACACACCTTCATGTATCTGTTTTATTATTATTAAGCTAATCAAAGTCCAAATGTTCATTGAAATTTTCCTGATCTACGCAAATGATATATACGTTTCTTTTAATTTCAATCTGTGATTAGTGCCGTTTAAATTAGCATCCAGCTTACATTCCTCTTTCATGCACTGTCTAGCTCTCACTGGGTGATCGAATCCCAAAGCCAAAACTTAGATGATTGCCGTAAAGAATTTCCTTTAATCGTGAAACGTGAGTGCGTTTTCGTCCAAGAGATATACTCATTTATTCAAAATTAGTTGAACACATGAAAAAAGTATTCTGTATATAGAATTACACGGAAATTCATGCGAAGCCCATCCCGTTCAACCGTGCATGGCAGCGCGTAAGAGTGTTTGTTCGAACGTTTCTACATGCGACATGTAAGTGGTTTCAAGTTCCAAGTTTATATAGGCCATTTAACATATCATTCGCTTTATACACCCCACAAAATAGTTAACAACCCCAACTGACTTCAGCAACGTGAATAAAAAAGGGGGGGTGGGGGGGGCCGAGTATGTAAATCAAAAATATTTTAAGGAACACTCATATAATCAAAACTAAAAGCCTGAATGCATGTGGGCGCTGTTCTGATGCCATATATTCAATGGTGCATCACGTTTTTTTTTTTGTTAGTCATCCTGAAAAAGGAGTAAAACAATGCAGGAGGAGGAGAAGGAATAAATGTTTATTTTTCAAAACAGGGTTGTGGTGTATAGGTTTCACGTCCACCTTAGATGGGAGGTCTCCTCATTCCAGGAACACTCTTGGAGAAGGCGGATAACTAGCCACAAACTTAAGTGCAATGATTTTATTGTGTCAGCAGTGCGATGACACAATGGCATAACGAATTGATGGTGCATTTTACGTTATCGATTGTAACGGTATAGGCATGCAGTGAACTCGCTATTGTGAAATCCTTGACAAAGGCGCACTTTCATCAAGTTCATATTGCCTATTACAGAGTCGTATTCTGACTCACTGGATTATTGAAATAAACAGGTTACGCATTGTCTCCGCAAAGTCAACCTAATATCAAATGCCATTTTGCGATCAATTGAACTGTCCCCTAAATCCGGGAAATTATTAATTTCATAATGAAATTTGTGTAAATTAACCTAATACCTTCATTCATTACTGCTTCGATAAACGCGTCTTTATTCTTCACGACTGAGCTTATAGCTTTTTCATGGCAGCACTGTAATTGCAATTTAAGTGTTTCTATGTTTTTTGCTGTTGTGGAGTTTTGACGTTGCTTCTATAGAATGTTTTGATTAGTGACATAGATATCCCAGCGTATGTAGGCTACATCAGAACCGGCTATACCTCTGCATAGCTTAAGATTATCGACTGCCTCTTTCCCAAAATATACATATGCCCATTGCGCTAAGGGACAATGGAATAGGAGAACAAGAAAAGTGTATAAGTAAAAGATGCGCCACCTGCATCTTCCCACGGGGTAACTCGAGAAAATGCGTCGCAGAGTAGGAAGGGGGGGGGGGGAGGTGGAGGTTATCGCGTGAATGTTGCGTAATTGGGTATGGTTTGGGAATTAATGCTTAATTGTTATTTTGTCTTTATTATTCTTGTTTATTGATTAAAGGAGAAGTGTAGAGAGAGAGAGAGATAAAGATGCAAAGAAAGGCGGGGAGGTTAACCAGACGCACATCTGGTTTGCTACCCTGCAATGGGGAAAGGATAAAGGGGAGAAAAGAGGTTGGAGAGAGATGAGAAGGTACACAGAATCACGAGCACACTCGGGGAGCACACACAGTCTACAGGCGGTCGCTCAGGTTTGTTGACTTTAGGTAAATTAGCAGTGCTTTTGTTGCTTTCTGCGCAACTGAGGCAGATGCCCAAGGTCCTATCTTCTGCACACCAAATGGTCCGGGGTCAAGTCGATTCAAAACCATCCGGAGCTGGCATCGCTGTGTGTCGTAGCAAGCGCAGCTGCACAGGACGTGTTCGATGGTCTCTTCAGCTCCGCAGTAGTCGCATGTAGGAGTGTCTGCCATACCAATGCGAAAGGAGTACACCTTTGTAAAAGCAACACCCAACCAAAAGCGGCATAACAGTGTCGCATCGGAGCGGGAAAGTTGTGATGGTAGCTTTAGCTTGAGCGAAGGATCCAGTTCATAAAATTGACACCTTTGGAAGCTGGTAGACGACCAGAACGTGCGTGTGAGATCTCGAGCCAGCACACAGTAAACCGATTCTGACCCTTAAGGGTGTCAAAAGGGTGCCGACACCCTAAGCACACCCTTTGAGCACCCTATTCGCGTCTCAGCACCCTACAAGCGGAACCTTAAGGGTGAACACATCAAAAGGGTGGAAACTAGGGTGCAAAAAGGGTGCAACAACTAATGGGTGCTGATGAGCACCCATTAGGGTGCACAGTCACCGACAAAGCTTTGTGAGTAACGTGGTCATAGAGCATAACCAACAGCTTTTGGATGTCTACTGGTTAGACACCATGGTCTCATTAATAGCCCCACCGCAGTAACGGATATCTGAATAGCGATAGTGCCCGGCTGAACGTAAGTTCTGCACTGGTTCTTGCATTCTTGCTGCCTTTTTCTCGTCGCCTCACGGCCGGCGCTGACCAAGCCATGCGCTACAAGCTCACTAGCCAATGGCGGAGTACGCAGCTTGTAGAGCTACAACAGGATTGTGACTTGCACATATAGAGCTCTCGGCCTCGTTTGCGCCTAACATTGAAAACAAAGCTTCGTCCATGACAGTATATATAAATCATACATTTGTTAATGCAAAGAAATACAAACCAACAAGACCGTGGTAGATAAAATAGTTTTTATGTTGTACAAATATTTGTTAACCTTACAATGTATCAGTTGACACGTGTTACCGATTTTATGGCGGGCTATGGACTTTGACGTTCTAATAATATAACATTAAAGAAACGTTTTCTTGATTTTGTTCATGGAAATATTATTCGAAGCAAGTTAAAATAAGCCTTGACTAAAACATTTTCCTAAAAAAAAATTCACTAAAGACAGCTAAAATATTGCTTGCCAACTAATACGCTTATTTTGTTGTGACAAGTTTTGCTTTCTGCCTGTACTTTGTACTAATGTACAACCGCTTTAACACTGTTTTTACCAGCCAGCTTAACCACTCAACCAATGCACAGATGTTAACAAGGTATCGGTATAAGGAATACACAAGCAAGCAAACGTTTCAAATTTCGCGCGCTCTTTCACATTTCAAATTTCGCGCAATTACGCGTTATGCGATTTTGTCATTTTCAAAGAAAAAAATATTCTATGCAATACATACTAGCCTACCTTCTATTTTCACTATCTTTTACTTAAAATTTAAGCAGAAATAATGTATTTACTTATCATATATAATATTATGTGCGCAAATGCGGATCGGTGGCGTCAGCAGGACAGAAATGGCGGTATCTTCCTGGAGGCCGCAACGGCCGTGTGCCGAGCGTCTAAAGTCGATTTTTTATGTTGTTCAAAGTGTGCCTGCGCTGTTTTTCGTGTTCTGACGGTGCTGCTTGTTACGAAGATGCACTATACTCAAGAGAGGACCGGCTGCTTTGTACCGTCGAGCGCTCGCCAAACTAAAAAGGTAGGTGGATGTTTCTGCTGTCGACGCTTTGTTTTTTTGCTTCTCCGGCCAGGCCGCGGCGTGCACGATCCAGGCTGTTGTGTTTCCGCACACGTCCTCGGCTACTCCCACGGTTAACACCGAAAGCGCTATAGTATAGTAAGGTTGTGAACTAAGGTTTTTCTAGCTGGTAGACGATAAGTGAGTTTTTATAACGTAGCGAGCCTGCTGGCGTATTTCATTAGGCTCAAGTCTAAGCTCAGGGACGTTACGCGCGAATGAATTTTTTCTGTGGGGAAGGAGGTTAAAGCAATGTGCGCTGTGATGCTGTGACTCGGCGGGCGATGCTCTTCACGCTATGAATCACTATATTTTTGCAATGTCGTCGGACGCCGTTCGGGGACTGCGCATGGAAGCCGTAAGCGTCGTCTGTGTGTCGCGTGCGTTTGAGTATTCCGGTGGTTCGCGTTGAATTAGATCTTTACGTATTTAATTTAGAAGCATGAAGAAGAATAACGTGGTGTCCGCGTTGGTATTTACGCGGCCTTGTTCGTTTTCTGTGCCAAAGAAGTATACGAAGAAAGTTTTATATGTTACGCGTCCTCTTTTCAACAGCTACATGATCATTAAATGTGTGTGACTACTATAGGGTAGATGTGTTTTCCTGTGTGACCAAATGTGTTTGCATCCACCGGGCACGTATAATATTAAATTACCATGATATTCAGCTTAATTAAGTGTGCGTAAACTTGACACAGCGTGCTGTAGGTGCGGTTCTCAAAGCGTGCAATTACGCCTGGGTCAATACATTTTCTCTATGAGTGGCCGAATAGCCGTACCTTAGCTGTGCAAGCGCTAGGTTGAGCAGTAGTTCACTCGTTCGAGTGCAATATTGGTGGTACTGCTTGTTCCCCCCTGTTCACATATCATTGAATTTTTCTGGTTTGTAAAAGAATTGTGGGCGCTGCAGCCCGCTTTGGAGTTAAAACTTTGCCGAATACCTATACGTCTATAAACATTCTAAAACTAAGTTCTACCAAAACTTCCAATGACACTTTCGAATACAAGTGTAACGTTTTATCTGATATCATAAATTCTTTATGACCTCGCTGCAGATTTACAAGTGACCTGTGATATGTGCAGTGTATGAATGCCTAATTTATTGCTCAAAACACAATAAGGTTATACATCACAGTATGCGTGCCAAAGGCGTGCATATGTTGCTGCTGACATGCAACCTTAGACATTGTATTTATCTAAGAATGAACAAATCTAAACTGCCATTTTTTGAAGATGTATGCATCAGACCAATTGAATAATATCAAAAATGATTGTTGTTTATTGCCTTGCACCGACGTCACTAAAACCGCCTTGTTGGTACTTAGACCACATGGTGGGATGCAAGATTCATGACGTCATATTGAATGTTAATGTCACATGATATGCAAGGTAAATTGTTAGTAGCATACAGAGGCCAATAACATTATGGCCTCATCGTTATCATAATGAAGCAGGTTAGGCAATATGTGATTATGCTGCCTTTACGTCATGTTGGGAAACCATTACGTTATGTAGCTATCTGCAGTGTCTGAGATCCTGGTTGCCGGTCAATATTGCAAAAGCTTGCCTGCTTCATTGTGATGGCATGGGGTTCAAGATTGATGTTTTGTCTTAGCGTTCCCACTTTTCCTCCCCTATGGTCATTAGACAGCTTCTGCTGTTTGATTAAAAGTGAGGAGTAGTGCCTCTTTAGCCAACCAGAACAATTTAGATCAATGATCACTATGAAGCAGCACACAATATTCATTTAGTGAACTCAATTTCAGGCAAATTATAAACGTCGGAATGTTAGCCGTTTGAAGGAAGCTTCATTCGTTGAACTCATGTGAATAAATGGTAGAGAAGGAAAGGCAGGGAAGTTAGCCAGACCAGCAAAGACGGTCTATCACCCTACACGGGGGAACAGGGAGATTGAAGTCCTGTCGCAGTGGTCTAGTCGCTAAGGTACTCAGTTTCTAACCCGAAGGTCGCAGGATGATATTCCGGCCTTGCTGGCTGCTTTTTCAATAAAGGTGAAAATGCTGTAGGCCTGTGTTCTCATATTTGTGTTTACGTTAAAGAACCCAGGTGGTCAAAATTTCTGGAGCCCTCCACTACCTTGGTAAAAAATTCATGTGTCAGTATTGCTTTAATTTTATGCTTTATCTGCAGTGGATGCATATGCGCATACTGACATGTATATGCAGTGGTGTTGCATTTTTACGGAATAAAATATTTCATATGGTGCATATTGCATGGCATTTACTTAAGAAACACATCACATGGGTATCATAACTACAGAAATGCAAATGTGCCTCTATGGATGCACTCGTGCATATATTTAGTCAGCTTCAAGAACAGAATTTATTGATTGCAGGCAACAGCATTACTCACGCATGCTTATCTCTTTATTACGTGCAGTTGATACAGCTAAAAGGGGGTGTCTTCATCTAAGAGTTCTAACTTCATCTTCATGCATAAGTGAGCTATAAAGGTGAATGAAAATGTATGACATCGACATGAAAAGCTTTGCAGCAGCATGTTTTTCGTTGTATTTATACTGCAGCATTGCCCTTTTTGTGTTTCTCAGTTGCGTGCCACTAAATATATGTTGGCCATGCGTTTCTAGCCATTCACTGCAATTTGGCAAGCAGAAATGCAGTCTAGACAAATCTCACTAAAGTAATTTTTTTGCACTGGTGCAGAAATTCTTCGGCACGGTCTGTCATTTCATTTGAGTGAGGCTGCTCAAGGAAATTTCCTGACAAGGTCAAGGAGCCCAACCCCCAGCGAGATCTGAACCATTGTTTCAAGCATCAGCTCTGTTCACCCTGCTTATGCGCTGTGCCTCACCAAGCGACTGGACGCTGCCTACTTATATGAAGTGCTCTCCATATTCTCCTCAGTTTGGCAGCAGTGTGTGTGGTCTTTTCACAGTTGCTTGCCAAAATCATTTTTGCACAGGTGAGACACTTATTTCTTGCTTTAATTGTGTTAGTATTACTGCATGCACTCCTGCCAAGCAAGAGTACTAATGTTTCTTGTGAATTGTTTGTCATGGTAAACAGGGGATTTCAAGCACAAAATTCATACTGAACTTTGGTCCTTCAGAAGTGTGGAACGAAGGTGGTGACAATGTGCACGCGCTCCTCTTTAGAAATAAAGTCTTTGCATGAAGAGCCTGTCGCACCTTGAAACAGGCACAAAAACTTCCAGGTGAAAATAAGCAACTTCAGATGAAAATTGAAGAAATAAATTACACTGTATTCAAGGTTGAACTATCCGACATGAAAGCATCTCAGATGAGGGTTTTCTTTTGATGCTGTCCGAAATATTGGGCGATGATGAAAAAACCATTACTCGTGATGATATTGAACTGCAGACAGAGTAGGAACAAACAAGCCTAGTTTGAAAAAGAAATAGTAGTGCATTATGAACGATGTTACAAATGAAATGTTCTGGATAAGACAAAAACTTACGTCTGTCTACAGTGGCCTTTCCTTTTAGATCAAGTAGTCCTATTTATGTCAACGAACACTTGACAAGACAAGGTAAGCAGTTAGTGAGAGCCACGAATGCAAAAAAACAAGTAGGATGGAGGTTCAATTGGATGCAAGCACGAAATTTATAGCGAAAAAAATTGGAAACATTAGCAATTTTAAAGACTGCCTTCTAGAAGATCTGGCGAAACGCTGTGTTGAATGCCTTCAGAGCCACACTTTCTTGAGCTTGCAATGTCAGTAAACTATGACATGGCAGAATTTTCGATACCTAGATAGTGAAAAAGGCCACCAGCTATCTTCAATGCCTTTACCTTAAATGCTCTTAGCATTATAAATAAGACTAGTAGCCTGTGTCTCTATTTCGATGACATGTCGGTAAAATTTGATGCCATTAATTTTGACATAATCCTTGTATTTTTTTGTGCGATACAGCCCACCAAAAATACCAGGGTACAATTATCATGGCATTGTGTAGTTCATGAAATGAGAAAAGGAATAGCGCTGTACATCTAACGTTAATTTTTGGCCGATGTCAATAGACTTCCTTGTGTTAAGCCCTGTGTTGAGTGTCTAGTAGTACGACTTGGGGGTTTTGTTTTTGCAAGCAATTAGCACGCCTCCATTAGGTCGTAAGTAGGAATTTTGAGTTTCTGGAAACTAGGTAACTTGATTTTTCGGTCACAGATGCACAGACGAATTTTCGCTCACAACCAACGGGAGCAGACGCCGGCGGCGGGTTTTCTGGCGACACGAGCTCTTCAAACGCTATCATGTTAAAAAGCTGACATAGGCAGCATTGACCAAATGAATGCAAAGAATAAAGTCGTGTCCTAGCAGGAATCGATACCTAGTATTCGGCTTGGTAATTAGGTATTCTACCACTGAGCCATGCCCAGCCCGGTTATACTTTTCTAAAATAGTCTCAAATGTTTGTGTAACATCAACTGTCATTGCAGTATTGGCTATCAAATTTTATAAACTATTACATGTGCACTTCTATGATGCAGCCGTGAGGTCGAATCAAAGTCAATTGTAGTCAGGCCCATCCGTAAGTATTTGTGTGCAGTGTTGAGGGCTACCATCGTCGCGAGTGCCAGCACAAACATTAAGTGCTTCATACCAGCCTACCACTTCTAGTGTGGCTATATCCATGTTTTCTGTTGGCATCGTTACGAAACAGCAAATAACTGCTAATGTTGTCAAAGGTGTGAACATCTCCCATAACAAATGAAACAGTATGCAGCTGTTTAACGTATGTGTGTGCGAGAAGTTTGTACTTATATTGAGCTCCACTTCATAAGAATCGCTCATAAAAAAATAAAATACATGTATGCGTGTTTTGCAATAACATCGATTCCCAAAGTATGTGGGGTCTGCAAATTTTTAGCATCAATTTTTGTAACCTAAATGCTACCATAAACAATTATTATTGAACATGAACAGCTGAGACTGCAACATCTAAGTTTTAGGTATTAGAAAACTGATTATGTTCGTGACTACAGTATACTAACAGGCAAATACTAGCACTACATACATGACACACTATTGTAGAGCTAGACTAGAATATTGCTTATTGGCATTTTACAATTCTTTAAAAACCCTGATTAACTTCAGTGCCTTATTCGGTTTGTTCAAATCGGATGTGCGCAATTACTTGATGAATAGCTTTTTTACTCAAACCTAACTCATGTTTCACGTGTGCAATCATGCTGAATCATGCTCAGAATGTTTCTTGTGTATATATTCATTTCTACTATGCTGTTTGTTTTTTGTATGTGAAATCTGTTGTACATGCTACCCTTCTGTAGGCCCCCAGGTACTGTCAAGTTGTTTACACAGTTTTTTGCCTGGGGGACCTCCAACAAGCATGTTTTCCGTTGAAAACAAAGCGAATTTGATGCCGACTTTTACTCACATAGAAGTAAGAACACTCCAGCATGACAAAGCATATTGTATCTTGGACAGTCTGTCTTGTTGAAACTCTTAGTGATGTACTTCTGTCTTTATTTTAGGCTCCAAGTGTGGATGTGCTGTAGAGAAGGAGCGCCCTGATCACACTTTTGTAAAAGGAACCAAGTCGCCTGGGAAGCTGGAAGATGGATTGTGCAAGTGTTTGAATGATCACATTATATTAATCCAACACCATTGCATTACTTTTGCCCAATATTTGTGATTTTGTAACGCACAAGTTTAGAAACACACACACATATAATAAAGGGAGAGCTGTAAATAAGCCTTGAGCAAGTTTGTAGGAAGGCTTTTAGCATGATATCAAAGCATGTTATATAAGCCCACATTTTTGACCACACAACCTACTTTCCTATTTTCTTTTCAATTTTGTGGGCACGGCAACACCCTAGATAAGCGCCTTTGGACTGCTGGTGCCTCTAACTTATATTTTGTTGTTCTAAATAATTTATTTGTTACCTACTATGCAGGAGGGAAGTCAGAATGTTAAAAAGTTAAAAAAGAAGGTCTTGTCACAAAAAAGCTGTCTACTCGTAAGAAAAAAGATTGAAAAACAAAAGATTGATCCTCACTCACAAAGATCTCACCATTACAATCGATGCAGAAGGTCATAGCTCATGTTTACTATTGTCAATCTTTTTTCGGTTGTATGCTATGTACAATAAAATAGTGACTATTTGCATCAATGTTAATTTATTTGTCATAAATTTTTGTTGGGGCCTAATATCTTGCATTCTCACATGCATAAAGCTCACGTCTGCTACACATAATTTAAAAGAGGCGCAATGTGGTAAGGTTTCTGTATTTAGTGCATATTATCTGTGTGTCTTTCAAAGTGAGTATATGGCATTTGAAATAATCACCAGTATTCGAAGCTTGTGAATTTTTAATTTGCAGGCATGCATGTCTGTATGGTCGACCAAGCATCCATAAATTGTGCATGCATGTGTGCAGCAAGGGGCCTTGAATAGATTACACTCATTCTGGACCAAAAATAGTAAGCACAGGCCATATACGCACTCTGGGATCAATTTCATGATTATTGAAACACACATATTCATTCAAAGATAGCTTGCTTTAAGGTATATGTTTACATATTGGTCTACTTCCACCTTGAACATTGCACCATGCATCCGGCAACTCTGCCGAGCGCTTCGTCGAGGGCACTTTGGTAACTAGTACACAAACGTACAGACAGCTGTAAGTTGGGCCTCCACTTTGTTGACTGCTGGAGAATGGCGGCGTCGCCAAATCACACTTCCCTTTGTGGTTGAAGCTAACTTTGCTCTTGCAACAGTACAAAGCTTATCTAAAATTCGACACTGTTCTTCAGAAGTGCAGCTTGTTCTATCCAGAGCAGCCAAAAACGAAAACCCGAGGAACAGCACCTGGACAGGGTAAGGCACAATTGCAGCACTTCTCGATAACAGTGCCGGATTCTCTATTTGCCTACACATAGAGAAAGCAAAACACTGGAGCCAACTTACCAGTAGCTTCACTGCAGAGACACTGTGTTTTAAAAGACGATGATGCAAAAGCCCCACCTAGAGCTGTCACTGTGTTTCAGTGCTAGTTTCATAAGCGCCTGCGGAAGGCACTCTGTGGAGGGCCGGCCGCGTGCATGGTGCACGTGCTCAGGGTGAAATGGACGACTTAGTACATGTGTTCAAGTACTAACAAACCGTATGTGGGCTGTCACTCAGCATGGTCTACAGAGTATACAGCAATCTGCATTTTTAGCCATCTCCAGCATCAATCCTAGATTTGGCCCACTGGTACGTCGATGTGGAGCACCCTTCCAGCACCCATTTGAAAGGGTGTTATGACATCACAGCACCTTTTTTTAAAGGGTGCACTCATTACACCCTTCAAAATTTTTGCTCTGCACCCTTTTCTTAAGGTGCTGAGCTCTGCACCCTTTCTCAGCACCCTTTTTTGAACACCCAATAGGGAGCAAAGGGTGTTCGTCTGGCGACAAGCTCATTTACACCCTTAAGGGTCAGGTTTGGTTTAGTGTGTACCCAGGGTGATCTAAAAGATGCCGTCACAGGCGTGGACGACTCCGTCGTCGTCGTCGGCGTCGACAGCTGGTCAGAAACCAAGCATCTTAGGCTTTT